>APFE031728716.1:38707-126151 GCA_000404065.3 Pinus taeda | reverse complement strand
CCTTATATCCCGACCTCGTTGGGGACATGCAAAGAAAAACAGAGAAAAAGCAGACCGCTCTGATACCACTGATTCGGATTTAAACAGGAACGCAACAAATTACAGAGATAACCATAAACATAAAGATGCAGCGGAAAAAATACTTCATTTCATTAATGTAAAATATTGAGATATGCTTACAAATAGAAAATGGAAATAAACAACTAGGGTGATGGTAGCTTATCTCTGAGAAGAGATGTGGTGGATACATGCCTCTCAACTGTGCTACAATGAGGCTCGAAGGCCTATTTATTGTTGAAAAACAATGGAAAACCCTTCACATCCCAAAACCTAACCCTAGAAGATGAAACGCCAAATTGTGGGCCCTGTTTGGGTAAATTGGTACCTCAATTTCCCGGGGTCGTAACTTTGGCATATGATCTCCGGTTGATGCGTACAATAGCTTGTTAGAAAGATCTATCTGAGCACTACAACTTTGGGAAGGGAAACATTAGTCCATGCATGGATCAATGTTGACCCCAGATTTCCCAAAAAACGTCATTTAGGGCCTCAAAACGGTTCCGGAAGTTCAGGACCCGAAAAACTGCTAAAAATAGTAAATTGTGCTACAATTTAGGAAACTAAAAAAGAAAAAAGAAAAACTGAAAGAGACAGTTATGGGGGTCCAAATGGGATATGTGGGTGGCCACCATCATCCACCTGGATCATTCCCAGTACATCTAATAAATTTATCTGGAAAAATGATTCATTATGGTACAAAGATCACATACATCTTTATAAGAATTCCCAAATAAAATAAAATATTCTTTTGGAATTTCACACCTTCCCCTTAGGAGGGCACTCAACATTTTTAAAAACTTACCACATGGTCCAGAAGGATTTTTTTTGGGGTGGCCTTAAATCTAATATTCAGAAGTTTGTGGCGAAATGTTTGGTTTTCCAGCAAAATAAAGTTGAGACAATTAAGACCCCGGGTCTGTTACAACCTTTAGCCATTCCAAGTGAGCATTGGGAGGAGATCTCAATGGATTTTATCACAGGTTTACCCAAGTCTAAAGGAAAGCATGTCATCATGGTGGTAGTTGATAGACTTGCCAAGTATGCACACTTTTGTGCATTATCTCATCTTTTTAAAGCCAGTATAGTTGCTATTGCATTTATGGAAACAATTCAAAAGCTACATGGAAACCTAAGTATTATTGTAAGTAACAAAGATCCCATTTTCATTTGGAAAATTTTGGACGGAATTGTTTTCTTTTCTTCATACTCAATTAGCACATAGCTCATATTATCATCCTCAATTTGATGGGCAAACTGAGATAGTGACCAAACGTTTGGAAGGATATCTTCGTTGCTTTGTATATGATAAACAAACACAATGGGTCAAGTGGTTACCTTGGGCTGAATGGTGGTATAACACTTCCTTCCATACTACAACAAAAATGACCCCATTTATGGCACTTTATGGATATCATCCACTGTCCATCACATCACCTTTAAGAGAAAATTCTAAGGTTCAAGCAATAGAAGATCACATCAAGCATCAATAACAAGTTCTCTGACTATTAAAGGATAACCTCACTCTAGTGCAGAATCAAATAAAACAACAAGTCGATCAACATCGCAGTGAAATAAGTTTTGAGGGAGGTGACTATGTAATTTTACGGCTACAACCATACAAATAAATATCCCTCAAGAAAGCTAATAAGGATAATAAATTATCACCCAAGTACTATGGTCCTTACAAGGTGTTGCAAAATATTGGTATTATGGCATACAAATTGGAGTTGCCTACATATTCTCGAATACACCTTGTTTTCCATGTTTCATGCTTAAAGAAGGTTATTGGTGAGAAGCTCCCAATTGAAACAATACTTCCAGAACTTTATGAAGAAGGAAAAATCACATTGGATCATGAAGCAAGCATAGAAACAAGAACCCGATAGCGATGGAATCGATCAATTTCAGAGTATCTCATTCAGTGGAAGAACTTACCCGCTGAAGATTCCACATGGGAGGATGATAATTTTATACAGAAACACCCATAACTACTCAATCGTTGAGGACAACACTCTTTTGAAGGAGAGGGAGTTGTTAGGTCCATGATAATATTAGTGTAGCCCCTTTATTGTTATTGTTAATGTAACCCCCTATTGTTATTGTTGTGCCCATGTAGCCCCCATATTGTTATTGTTGTTCCCATAGGAGCCCACTATTGTTATTGTTGTGTCCTTACATTATTATTGTTATGTAGGCTTTAATTATATTGTGACCCCTCATACTCTTATTTATACCAAGGAGGTATTGTCATTCGAATCACCCAAGAATTTTTCATTTATGTAATGTAAAGGAAGTTTCCCCCTCGAAGAGGATAATTTTTAAGTTGTTGAGCTATCTTTTCTTCTATTTTGTGAGATGGTTGCATAACAATTTCTTTTTGAGTTTGAGGTCTTACGTAGATCCTATGATTATTTACTTGATACTCAAAAATTGAAATGATTTCCATCCACTCTAAAAGATGGAGCACTTAAATGGTTCATGGGACTAAGGACACACAATATTAGAATATGAGAAGAAATGAAAAATGCATTCCTATAAAAATATAAAGATTATTATATGCCCCATAACCTTAAGGATGAAGTCTTTAAGATGATGCAAAAGGAGGATGAGAGCCTTGAAGACTTAGTTGAAAGGTTTGCTTACAATGTTAAAAGGGCTAAGATGCATGAACTAGATGAAACTAGATGAAGAAACATTAAAAGCTCTTTTGCTAAAATCTATAAGAGATGGGTGCATTGACCTTCTCAACTTAATGGGCAAAGGAGATATTTCTCAACTTTAATTTGGTGAAATCTGTGATTTGTGTAAACATATTCCAAAAGGCAAGGCTAGAACTAGTAAGAATCCAAGAGATTGAGTCATGTCAAGAGTTAGTAAATCTGCAACTAGAATAGTGAGTAGAGCCAAAATAGATAATTTGCTTGATAGTTTAAAACATATATTCTTGGGAATCTTAGTGAACAACTAGATACTCTCAAAATACAAAACAAGCAAAAAACTTAAAATGTTGCATTATCTAATTTTTGTCCTGAGTGTAGGAAGAAACATGCTTTGAGATAATGTCATCTTGATAGTGTAGAAATTTGGGTCATATGTGCTGAAAATCATGATACAAGGTAGTGTCCCTCAATACCCAGTCTTAACGTTGTCTCTTAGGATGAACCTGGAACAAGCCAAGCGAAATAAATTTTTGTTGTTGCTAAAAGACCATGGCAAGCCCAACATTCAAATATGACACAAGGCTTCAACACTCAATACCAATCATATAAACAACCACAACATAATTGGACTGCACCTATGCCTTGGCAACCTTGGCCTCCTTATCCTCAAAATCCATCTTAGGGACAAGGTTGGCAAAATTCTTATGGCATAAATCCTCAATGTCCTCAGTTTCAACAATCTTATTCCATGTTTCCACCTCAATATTATCCTCCTCAATCAAACCAACCCCCTCAATTCCAAGCCCAACCACCAAATCAATAAATTTCATTACCATCCACTCCATTTCCTCAAAATTCCAATCAACTACCTACTCAACCACTTCCAAATCCAAATAATAAAAATCAACAAGTTGTCTATAATATATAAGGTCAAAATTTTCAAGCTTGTATGATAGCCCCATTAGGTCTAAATGATGTTCAACTTAGATCTGGTAGGGTTTTACAAAAGAAGTCACCACCAGTTGTCATCCAAAAATCTAAAGAGGATGAACTTGTTGAAAAGGAAACACTTCTTGATTAAGAAAAGACTCTTCCAAAGGAAGATGTTCTTATACATTTGAAGGATGACCAAATAAATCCATCTCCTACAATTCATCTAGTGGAACAACCTTCTATTACAAGATCCACCTTTTCCTGAAAGGATCAAAATTGATATAGGAATAGAAAGGCAAATTGCCTTACCATAATACAATATGCTAGATGAAGTAAAGAATTTTTGCATCAAAATTCATTTACCTCAAGCTATAAAGGAAATTCCAATATTTGCAAAAACCATTAAGGAGTTATGCATTAGGAAACCAGGAAGGAAATGAAAAGATGTCAAGAAAATCCAATTGGCAGGAAAATTTGTTGATATTATGATGGGGAAACCAATAGTTCAAAAATATCTAGCTCCAAGTATCCCTATTGTAAAAATTCACGTAGATGGTATCAATATTCCAAACACCTTGATTGATTTAGCATAAGCCATCAATATCATGAGCAAACAAACTATGTATCAATTAAAGCTTCCTAATCTTCAATATACCCCTAGATTATTGTAATTAGCAGATAGATTTTTTATCAAACCTGATGGTATATTGGAAGATGTATCTGTTTCTTTAGATTCTTGGGAATATCCTATTGACTTTATGATCTTAACTCCCAAGAATAATTTAGGAGACCATCCATTGATCCTTGGTAGACCTTGCCTAGCTACAACCGATACATTCATAAGTTGTAGATCTGATGATATGTATATTTTTTCATAGAACCTCTACAAAGAAATTCATGTTGTATCCACTCACAAAAACAATAATTGGAGTAGAAAGTGAAGTCTTAATAGATGATGATAATGAAGATTTGGTGTTATTCAACCAGTATTTACTCTTTCCCAAATAGATGAAGAAGATCAATTAATAAATTTAATGAATAACAATGATTCTTCTTCACACTATACACAAGATCAAAGTTTCCATGAACAATGTAATATTGAATATTTATCATCTCATCAAATGGATTTGATTTCTATGGAAGAGTTTGGCAATTATTTAGTAGAAATATTTCCAGGAAAAAAAATAAACATCAATAATAACTTGGAAGAATTTCAAAAAAGAAAATTGATAAAGATGTTGAAAAAACACTTCTATGCTTATGCATGGAAGTATACTGATATGAAAGGGATTGATCCCAAAACTTGTATGCATCATACTTACATCCATGAAAAATTCAAACCAGTTAGACAACCTCAGAGGAGGATGAATCCTAATATGAGAGAAATTGTTAAGGAAGGATTACAAGAGTTACTTAATGTGGATTTCATCTATCCAATATCATATAGTCAATAGGTGTCACCTTTGGTGATTGTTCCAAAAAAGAATGCCAAATGGCTAGTGTGAATTAATTATAGGGAATTAAACAAAGCTACATTGAAATACCATTTTCCACTACCTTTTGTAGATCAAGTATTAGATACTTTAGCAGGGAAGACATATTTTTCATTTCTTGATGGTTTCAGTGGGTATAACCAAATCCAACTAGCACCAGAAGATAAAGATAAAATAACCTTTACATGTCCTTGGGGAACATATTCTTATAGGGTATTTCCTTTTGGATTATGTAATGCACCTGCAACATTTCAAAGAGTAGTTTTGGGTATCTTTTCTAATCTAATTCATGATTATGTGGAAGTATATATGGATGACTTTACTGTTTATGGAAATACTTTTAAAGAAGCTCTTGAATAGAAAAAATTATCATTAGATGTAAAGAAGCAAATCTTTCATTAAGTCATGAGAAGTATTTTATGATGTTTAATGAACGAATTTTTTTAGGCCACCATATTTCAAGTGATGGAATCAAAGTGGATACATCTAAGGTAGAAGTAATTTCTAAAATTTCAATTCATGTTTGTCAAAGAGATGTTAGAAGTTTTCTTGGTTTCACTGGTTATTATAGAAGATTCATAGGAAATTTCACAAAAATAGCCTCTCCACTTTTCAAACTTCTTACAAAGGATTGTGAATTTGTTTGGAGTTCTAACTGCCATAAAGCATTTGAAACATTGAAGCAGAAAATCATTGAAGCACCAATTTTAAGAGGGCCTAATTAGTCTCTCCCTTTTCACATTTCAATCGATGCTTCAGATATAGCCTTAGGAGATGTCTTGGGATAGAAAGATTTAACTCCTTATGATATTTATTATACAAGCAAAAAATTGACTCTTGCAAAGTTAAATTATATTGTAACAAACAAATTGTTGTGCATGCCATTAATAAGTTTCTCCATTATATCACTAGTTATGAAACTTTCATTCATACAGATCATTCTGCTATTAGATATTTAACGAACAAACCTATTACTAATGGTATAATTACAAGATGGTTGTTATTATTGCAATAATTCAACATTATTATTCTTGGTAGACCAGGAAAAGAAAACACAGTTGCTAATTTTGTTTCTAGAATGTAGAATAATAATGATGATGTTCGTATAAAGGATAATTTTCCTTGTGAATATATTTTTGTAGTATCTACTAAAACTCCTTTGTTTTCAGATATTGCTAATTATTTAGCTACAAGAAAGTTCCCCCACGATTATCATTCAAATAGAAGCAGAGATTTATCAAATCCAATGCACATTACTCTTGGATAGATGGAGAATTATACAAAATTGGACCTGATTTGATCATTTGAAGATGTGTTCGATAAGATGAAGCACCATAAATCTTGAAAGCTTGTCATGATAAGCCATTTGGAGGACACTTTGCTGATAGAAGAACTGCTTACACGATCTTTCTTTTGGGATATTATTGGCCTTATATTTTCAAGGATGCTAAGGAATATGTTAAAAGATGTGATAGTTGTCAAAGAATGGGAAAGCCTATTCCATCAGATGAAATGCCTCTACAACCATAGGTACTTATAGAGCCTTTTGAAAAATGGACTCTAAAGTTTGTTAAGCCTATCAATCTTCCATCTAAATAGAAAATGTATATACTTGTTTGTACAAACTATGTTATAAAATGGGTAGAAGATAAAGCACTTCCATTTGCAATTGAAACGGTTATAGTTAAATTTCTTTTAGAGGATATTTTTACTCGTTTTGGTGTTCCAAGAGAAATTGTGACAACTCAAGGTACTCAATTCACATACAAGTTGGTGCAGAAAATAATGGAGCAATATAAGATCAAACATCAAAAGTCCACTCCATATCATCCACAAGCCAACGCATAGGTGGAATCTACAATTAAAGTAATTAAAGCAATTCTAACCAAGATTGTGCATTTGCATAGAAGAGATTGGGAAGAAAAGCTTCTAGAGGCACTATGGGCATATCAGACCACATGGAGAAAAACAACTGGACACACTCCTTATGAGGTTGTCTATGGGAAGCAAGTTTTGCTTCCAATTGAGTTCCAAGTGGAGACCTTCATAACAACAACTAAATTGGACCTTGATCTCTCTGAAGCTCAAAAACAAATATTAGCACAATTGAATGAGCTAGATGAGATTCGACAAGATGTTATCCAAAGAACCAACATAGTTCAACAACAAAGATCAAGATGGCATGAAAAATCCATTAAGGCTAAAAGATTCAAGCCAGGTGAATGGGCTCTTCTTTTTTATTCCAAATTTAAAGATTTTCAAGGGAAATTTCAAACTCACTGGTTTATTCCTTATGAGATAGACACTATCTTTGATAACGGAGCAGTCAAAATCAAAACTATTGATGATGAACAAGCTACTTTCCATGTTAATGGTCATAGATTAAGATTATATCATAAAGCATTGACAAGAGAAGAGTTTGTAAAATATTTGCAAGATAGTTCTAAATTCAAATTGGTTGATAAAGGAGATCTTTCTCCTCATCTTCCAACTCAATTGTAATTTTTTCTTAATAATAATATTAATAAAATTAAAAAAAAAAAAAAAAAAAAAAAAATATAATATATATTATATATATATATATATATATATATTATATATTTATATATATATTATATTATATATATACGCATGAAAACCAACATTATTGGCATGTTTATACATAAAATCTTAACTGAAAACTAGGACTTTTTAGCAGTTTAGATTTTCATAATTCCCTTATCTCTTTCCCATTTTTTTTATCCCTCTTTTCCTTCTAAAAAAATTTCAGAATCTTAAGCAACACTTCTAGGGATCAACCTTCTTCAATTTTCACCAAGATGTAGCAGCAATATTCTTTTTCATGCAGCAGCAAAACTTTTTCAACAACTATGAAATCAGTAACATTATGTAGCCTATATCCAATTCCGCAGCTGATATCAATTCCTACATCTAGATCAGTCTACATTCAAAGCACCTAAAACAAAGGACATTACAAACATGATGAGGTATGTAGGGTGTGGATTAATTTTCATTTAAGGAACATTAAAAATTTCAATTCATGGGATGATAACATTGCTTTATATTATACTTCTACATCATAATCGTTAAAACCCTACTCTATCATAATATCCCAACTTGTCACATCAGATCTTTTCAAAATCACCTAAATTTTAACAATCTTATGAAATCAGATCTTGAAATCGTGGAAATCATGAGAAATAATCTAGCACTATTATGAATTGAATACTCTACGAGCACCTTATTTCACCATCACTCTACCTCATGTTCTATACCCTTCGTCATCCAGCTCTATCGATCATTCTTCCTACTAGTATCCATCGCCTTTGTCGAAAAGAGACAGTCTGAGACTAAGACTTCTCCCCAACATGAGTGTTATTGTTCGATCAGAGCCCAATGGAGTCAAGTTTCTTCAGGCATATCCACAAGTTAGAGAACAATTACAACATGTGGGCTGGCTCAAATTCTTTGAAAAGTTTGATGGGAATGATACAAAGATCACAAAATCATTTGCACGGGATTTTGATGGGATAGAGGCACAAATTGGAAACATCAAACTTATACTTACAAAATCCATAGTGGCAACAACTACAAAACTACCCAGAAACGAAGAAAGTTTGTTCAAAAAAAGGAAAATCAAGGAGAAAGAATGGACAACCTTCCTCAGAAACCCAGGTATGGACATTTCTATTTTCAAAAAGGATATTCCAATAACAGGATTAAAAATTAAATGGAGGAATTTATTACTAATCATTCAGAAATTCGTAACCTGTGAAGAGAGGATTGGAACCATGTTCTTTTATCATACCCGACTTCTGATGCATTTCATTGATGGAAATGAAATAAATTTGCCATATTTCCTACTTTGTAGCCTTAAGAAGATGACCTCTAGTGTGCAACAAGAATAAAAAACCCTCAACAATGCTCTCTGTCATCATGGACTCATTAAAATTCTCATAGGAGCACACTTAGAAGCCAAAGGAGATAATTGGCAGAGTTTTCTAGTCCATAACCTCTTTATAGAAGCCCCAGAGGAAGAAATAAGTGTAAAAGTCAAAAGAAGCCGACACAAAATGCCCTCAAACCCTAACCTCGAGGATATAAGTGAAAAAGAGGGTTTGACTCTTAATGAGACAGAGGAATTAAAACCCCCACTAGAAATGCCTGAAGATGATACTCCTCTTTCCCAGTTTTTAGAAAAGATTAAACAAAAAAATGGGAAAGAAAATTTTCGAAGAAAGAAAGTCAGCACAAGTGTCAAGCCACCTAAAGAAAAATATGAAGAACCAGAGGATAAGGAACAAAGAGGAGCAAATAAAAGGAAAAAATATCCAAAACACGTAAAATCTCCTTCTCGAAATTAAGAAAATACTTTTAATGAAGAAATTCCTCTAACAGATAATATTCCTAAGAAAGAATACATAACTGAAGATGTTTTGAAGCAAGATATATATGAGTTGGAAATATTGAACAAACATCTCAAACAAGAACATGAGGCAATAAAGGTACAAAATGAGATATTAAGGAGTCAGACTCACAATATACTTTTGCATTTGTGCAACTGGTATAAGAAGAACAAGAAACTTAAAGAAAACAACATATTCATCTTAAACAAAGTCGGAGGGTTACAAAACAAAATTCTGGTGAAGAAACCGAGGGTAGTATTCAGTATCCAGAAAAGAAAGAGGAGCACTAGTTTGAATGTCCTAGCTCAAGCTTTAGAAATAGTACAATGAATGAAGGATTGGATAAATTTTGAAATTTTGTTGTATGAGTACACACAAAACCTTGGTGTGGGGGGTTGTTGAAGTCTGAAATTGTCCTCTTTTTTACAAACCTTTTTCCTTCCTTTCCATCATTTTCCATAATAATTTTGATGTTGTTTCAAGCTAAAGGTCATCCTAGGTATGCTCAAATCTCTAAAAAGTTATTTATCATCCATGATTTAAAATCTGTTGTTTCTTTGTGAAATTTCCTTTAAACATCCCTAGAGCTACCAAATCAAGAATTCTGCAGCTATCTCCATGGTTAGATAGGTTCTAGTGCACTAGAGGATGAGTAAAAGGTACTCGCAGATGGAAAATGATCAGCATATGGATATCCACCTATCTTTGTGATCTGGAAAGTTACATGGTTCAAGAGATTTGGAAGTCAAACCAAAAGTCAACTTTGGTTATCACACTCCAACGATAGGCATACTTCGAAGGTGGGTCGTAGCAGGATCAAGCGAGCATGGAAATGATTAAGCAACCTTTGCAGCTGATGTGATCAATCAAATCCCTCGTGATTTTCTCTTTCAGTGGCAAATCATGAGGACAACTACTTTCATCTTGATTTTACTTCCTAGACGTTATATTAGTCAAATTACCTCTCAGTTTAGGAATCTCGGAACAGTTATTCAATAAAGATGTATAAAAATCCCTGAAGTGAAGTTAGAGATAGGTGTTATCATTGTTAAATTGTTGCAATTTCTTTGTCTTAAATACCTTTGTGATTAATATAAAGACTCTCTTTCTGAATCAATGCATGACTAAGTGATTTAAGATCCAATTGTGAACTTGCACTCAACAAGAGGGCCCCCTGGAGAGTTGTAAGAGCATATTAGCTTTTGTAATGTCCCAAATGGGAATTTGAACAGTAAATACCATAAATAAACTTGAATAGCAAAACAAATATAAATAGACACACAACAAATAATACACAAATATATGTCGATAAAATCACTGATCCATTTTATTAATCCACATAAAAGAGTACATCAACATGAAGGAATAGTGGAACCTGAGCTTGCTAAGAAAGCAGAGCAAAACCCATAAAAAGATCTTTGACCCAACTAATGAATGGCTCTAGAAATGATGTAGATGGCTCGGTGAGAAGACTACTGCAAACCAACTACGGAAAAACTTCTCTCTCCAAACTCCATTGAAGCACTGTGAGATTTCTGAGTGAAATCTCCTCAAGAGTATTGGGCTTTCGTCCAACACCCTCTAGCACACCCGAGGGTTTCTATCCTAAGGCTACCAATGAAGTAGAGAATCGGCTTCTCAACCTCTCATACAAGAAGTAATATAAAATCCAAGATGTCCTCCAATGGTCTCCTCCTCCTATTTTATAGATTTGATGGACCCCTCTAGCTTATATTTTAGTATTATTTTAATCACGAAGCATGTTTCCCTCTTTTATTTCAATTAAAATATTATTTTTAATGCGGGAAAAGGGTAAATTGGCCACCATGTCTCCTCATGTCACTGAAACTCACATCTAACCATCCCATCCTATATATCTTCTTGTTCTAGTTCCGATGAGCTATTACACAAAGGTGTTTTGTCAAGTATTCCTCCAGGAATGCCACCTTAAGCGTAATTAATTGAGTCGGGCCCAATAATAACTATGTTTTTTCAAAGTTTTCGGAATGCACTAGAATGAAAGGAAAACTGTGCGGATGATGGAATATACCAAGTGAATGCCATTAGACCTCATAGAAACTCCTCAAAACCCCTCCAAAAGCCCCTTGGCCCGCTAATGACACCAACCTGCACTTGTGACATGTCTGCCCCCAACTATGAAAGTCCATCCTAACCATGTCATAAGGAACACCAGAAAAAAGGAACATTACAAATCCTCCTGCCCCAATATTTCTTGCTCTCAATTAATCCAAAACTATGGACCAATTTGGTGGCCCAAGACTACTGAACCCAATGTTTGGATCCAATACGACCCACTGGGTGATGGTTTGCCTCTATGTCAACCCACCATGAATGGACCCCTCAATGCCTGAATCCCAGACCAATCTTTAACTGAACCTGTCATCAATAAATCCCATTGGATCCCAGTGCCACCAAGAACAAGTATCAAGTCTCCATGGCTCCTGTTGTGCTATAAATCCAACCATGAGTGTTGCTCCATCCATCGCATACCAACTCATCACCTCTCTCCAATCCAACCCTTGGCATAGACCAAGGTCAACCTCACCATGTTGATGTTGTGCTAAAATGATGATGAGTGGCCAACCTACATCTTACTGCCAACTGAAGCATGTAGTATTCCTCACCTCTAAGGGCCCCATACAGTGCAATGCTCCTGACTTAAAATGATACACCATCAATAGTGTATCAGCTCATGATCTCTTGCCAATCCAATGTATGGAAACATGTTTAAGAAATAAGTCTACTACGTTGATATAGGTCCCTTCTCAACTTAGGATGCTTTATCTGGCCAATCCACAAGATTTGTCTAAGGAAACCTGCCCCTCTCTCTAAAATAGGCGAAAGTGGGCAAGATGTGCTATAAGGCTTGTCTACATACTCCTGGAGAGAGTTGCGGCCTGGAAATACTACAGCTCTACCAACTTCCACTACACCTATGTGCACTACGTCAATAGGTAGGCCCAAAGATGGATGCACCACCATCTCCAATAGCTACTCCCTCCTCTGATTGGGAACTTCACGCTCATGTCGTCTACTAGCCTCCCGCAAAAGTACCCTGTCAGCCTCCTACACCTCCTGAGGAAAAGTGTCTGCAAATATTGCCACCCTGCTAGTTGTCTATACATATGTCTGCTCCTCATCAATGGTTGACCCCAAGGGTGGTTGCTCATCCCCCTCCATTATGGTCTCAATATGAACCTCCAACTAGCTCGCCCCAAAAGGCTCATCATGCATATTGTGCCCATCATCCTCCTCAGCTGACTCATGCACCACCATATGTTTCTCATGTTGAATCATCACTGGTGACTCATCATCTTGAATGTCTCCCATAGGGTCCATTGACTGCTCACCATACACACTCGAACAAATATGGCATGTTGTCAACAACTCCACATGACTCATTCTCCTTAGAGGAATCATCATATGAACCCATGGACTCGTCCAAAGAAGAATTCTCACCGTGAAATTCAGTCAGGGTGATGTTTCTTAATGTTAAATAAAAATTGGAACATTTGATGGGTCAAATCATCACACCCCAAATCAAGAATAATGTCATAAGTTCTAACCAAGGCCATGGCTTTTAGAATCTCAAGCTTCTTCCCAAAAGTAGGACTCTCATTGTTATCCAAATCCCGAAAAGTCTCTACTATCAGTTTGAAGGCTCTCCTTATTATGTCATCATTGTAAGGAGGTATAGGTGTGGTCAACCTCATTATGTTACTGAGACAAGATGCAACTGGAAGTGTGACCCCTTCACAAAGTTCCCCCAAGAAATTGTGTTGTATGAGAGCAAGCATAACTGGTTTTAGAGCCCAAATTAGTTTCTTCCCTTCCGACTGTTCACTTCAGAAAGGAGTGCATCCATTTCTTCTAGTTTGAAAAGAGCTTTCACAGTGACCCTCATGTGTTTCAAATCTGTCCCAAGTTTTAAAAATTTGTATCCCAATTCATGCTCTTCATGTGGCTGCTCTTGTTGTAGCAAGGTAAGTATCTCCCTGGAAAAGGTTCTATTGATTGTTGTTGCTAGTTTATTAAGGGAATTTATAAAGGTTTGATCCATGTTCTTAGTTGAATAATGAAAATCACATCAAGCTATTTTATGCATGACTTTGACTGATAGCTCAACAAAATACAATGACCTCTCACAACACAAGCATTCTTTTGCGACAAGATGCATGCAACCCTTAGCAACCTACTCAACCATATGTACTATGAGCACTATATCAAAGGGACACAATCAAGACATACCCCCTGCAAGACTCATTCATAGGCTTCTCACTTCATGATGACATATGAATTTCTTCTTAAATAAAACTCATCAGAGTTTCTAACTTATGACACTTTCACCAGCAACATGTAAATTTTTTGAGATGATACACTAGATGATAAACATAAAGTTGGCTAAGAAGTTTCAAGATTATAATTTTGGTGCCATTAACAAACTTAGCAAGGAAAATAGCTTTGACACCCAACTCGCTCAGAAATATAACCTTTAAGAATGTGGTAAAAGTGAAGTCCAAGTACCTTTCAAGAGTTGCAGGCCCAGGTTCCAATATGAATATTCCCATGCAGCCAAACAAGTAAATATCTCCCACAACAACAAATATATATTCAGCTTTTGAACAGAGAATGTCACCAAAATAACACGTCCAACAATAATGAGAAATTCATGGCAGATATTTATCACATATACATTTTAGAAGAAGTGGTTTCTTCACTGGCTGTTGACAAGATGGTTTGTGCAGTCTGCAAGAAAGGATATTCGACCCCTATTCTTCTTAGTTACCAGAACATGCTACAAATAAAAGATGCAACACCATTCCATTCACCAACTTCAAGCACAACAAAAATGATCCATTGTTCACTAGACTTCAACTCGCAAAGGGTGGCATCGACACTAAAATCGACCCAAACAAATTTGCTCACAGAAGCAATTTCTATTCAAGCCATGCACCAGATTGAAATCCCAACCATTGACACGTATATTTGGATGAAATTTATTCACATAGCCCCACACACCAATAGTTGAGAATACAAGACGGTTCTCTCAACAAATTCAACATATAACATCCACTCACATAAATCCCTATAAATATGCTTACCAACTGATCATATATATTTTATTAGACTTCAGATCGCACTATCATAGCATAGGTACCACAACACGCCAATCTATGCGAAGGCAGGAATCAAAGCAAATAATTCAATGTTGTTCGACGCTCAGCACAGTAGATTTGACCCATGTTCCTCTATTCAACACTAAATCATTCTTCATGTTCATTCACGCCAACAAGTGCACTATCGCTCAATTTGTATGTTGACTCAGAGATCAACCCCTTTAACTCAAGATACAACCCTCTGATAATAGTCTCAGATCGGAAATAAACATAACAACTCATCCTATATTAAATTGGTCTCTCTTTTGTTGACCCCTGCGCGCAGATAATTTCATCCCTCTTTGTAGGAAAATTCGATCTCAGTTGATCCCTACGACAAGTTCAGTCAAAGATATTTGGTCAGCGAATTAGACCACATCTTTGCCTGCGAACGCCCAGGTGTACAAGAATTTCATCCTACCCAAATTTATGAGGATCGCACTCAGTTACAGGTAAAGCACACGTTCTTCATTGTGGGAATATGGAATTGTCACATCAAGATTTTATGCACGTGGAATGGAGGATTGATAATCCTACAATGTAGGCATCGAAACAACTGCCGTTGGGGTATTTATTTAAACTTGGTTTGATAACACCATACTCGTCCTATCTCACAATGAAAATTTGATGTGGTGATTTTTTTATTTACGGAGCCCACTGTCTCGCTAATGGACTCGACCCTTCCTTAACTTAATAATCTCAACCTTCCAAAAAAAAAGCTTTTGACTTTTAAATGACAGACAAACTCAGTCTTTGACCCTTGACCTTATGCAACTAAGTATCCACATTGGCATGTTGGACTTGACCCATATATAGATACACCTTCCAAATTATGTAGCACTTTTTATAATTTAACATTTGATTTTCTCATGGCCCTTTTCTTTTTTCCTTCTCTAGAAACATTGGCCAGGACTTTTGATTTTCGGCCTCAAAAAACAAATTTGGGTCTCAAATGATTTGAACTGGTAATTGTTGAATACTTAATACTCACCAAATAATTTGCTCATGGGACAACAAATTGGCATTTTTTTTTTACATGCAATCTTCCAGACCCAATAGTGCCTACAAAAATAATAAACCTTTGATATTCCTCTGAAGTTGATTTGCAGTAAAACCCTCAGGATGGCAGGAGGACCAACTTTGATACCACTGTAATGTCCCAAATGGGAATTTGAACAGTAAATACCATAAATAAATTTGAACAACAAAATAAATGTAAATAGACACATAACCAACAAATAATACACAAATAGATGTCAATAAAATCACTGAGCCATTTTATTAATCCAACAAAAATATTACATCAACATGAAGGAATAGTGTAACCTGAGCTTGCTAAGCAACCAGAGCAAAACCCAGAAAAAGATCTCTTACCCAACTAATGAATGGCTCTGGCAATGATGTAGATGGCTCGGTGAGAACACTGTTGCAAACTAGCTACTGAAAAAATTCTCTCTCCAAACTTCATTGAAGCACTGTGAGATTTCTGAGTGAAATCTCTTCAAGAGTATTGGGTTTTCATCCAACACCCTGTAGCACACTCGGGGGTTTCCGTCTTAGGGCTGCCAATGAAGCAAAGAATCAGGTTCTCAACCTCTCATACAAGAAGTAATATAAAATCCAAGATGTCCTCCAATGGTCTACTCCTCCTATTTTATATATCTGATGGACCCCTCTAGAACCTCCTTTTCATTATTATTTTAATCATGGAGCACTTTTCCCTCTTTCATTTCAATTAAAATATTGTTTTTAATGTGGGAAAATGGTAAATTAGCCACCATGTCTCGTTAGGTCACTGAAAATCACATCTAACCATCCCAACTTGTAGATCTTGTCGTTCCGGTTCCAACAAGCTTTGACACTAAGGTGTTCTGTCAAGTATTCCTCCCGGAATGCCACCTTAAGCATGATTAATTGAGTCAGGCTCAATAATAACTCTGTTTTTTGAAGGTTGTTGGAATGCACCAGAACGAAAGGCAAACTGTGTGGATGATGGAATATACCAAGTAAATTCCATGTGTTCCTTATGACATAGTTAGGATGGACTTTCAGAGTTGGGGGCAGATAGGTCACAAGTGCAAGTTGGTGTCATTAGCAAGCCTAGGGGCTTTTGGAACATCACAACTTTCGATTATGCTTAATGTTGTTTGTTCGATAAATAGTTTTCTTCCACCATATATTGTTGGTGCATTTTGTTGACCAATTTCTAGTTTAATTTTCGAAATAGAGCGCTCATAAAAATACAAAAATATTTTATTTCTGTAGTTCATTTTATTCAACAATTTCATTTTGTAGTTCAGTTAACTTTGCTAAGCATTTTCATGAATGATAAATGGAGAGATTTTGAAGTACCACTATGCACACTAGTAATCCTTTGAAGTTACAATTCGAATTTATATTTTGTTGAAGAAGTCTCATGTTGATTTATTTCTTTTCTGCAAGTAGGATTAAAGTTTTTTTTTTCTGTAAGGTAGACTTAGAATTTCCATTTTGCAAGAAGATTAGAATTTCTTTTATGCAATTAGCGTTAGAATTTATTTTGTGTAAGTAGAATTAAAAATTCCTTTTTGCAATTAGAATTTGTGATTTTCAGTTAGTAGATTAGTTCAACAATTAAAATTATGATTTCAAATTACTTTGAAGTAGCTTTAAATGGAAAGAACACGTGTATAGCAATTCTTTGATTCAATCTAACATTCATTCATATTTAGATTAATTTCATCTTTTCAAAGCCAAAGATTGAACTCCTAACATATATTGTGCACATACACTTCATAAGTACACAAACCTTGGTTGACAATTAATGAAGAAATTTAACATCAATTAAATTACACAACAAATTACACACACATATATTATAATTCATAAGTATAATCTACATAATATATGTAGGCATTATAGACTACTTAGTCATTGTAAAAAAATAGTCATTATGAGCTTTAATGTCATACTCTAAATTGAATTAGGTTGGGAGGATAATCCCATTTCTACCAACCACCCAAACTAAACCCAATTGATGAAAATACATATTTGTTATAAGTGTACTAAGTATTTTTATTTTTATTTTGTCGATTAGAAAGTTTTTTTGTTTTGTTTTTATCATGAAAAGGCTGAGTACATACTGATTTTCTATGGCTCTTCCTACCTCACTCTGACCTGATTTGTCAACAAGGAGCGCTAGAATGTAATGCATAAAATTTTGCAATTGAACCTTTATTTCTGGTTGGCTAAGAAGCCATACATACAAAAAAAGGAGCAAAATGAGAAAGCAACCAGTCAACTACATATCAGGGTGGCAGATGGGGAGGATGCATAGGTTGGACTACTGGAGGACCCTGTCGCTCATGCATACGAAAGTCAATGTGCTCCAGGCGGGCCTCTATTTCATGCAGGCATTCATTAGTTCGCCTCTGGCTTCTGCGAACATTATCCAATTGCTTCAGAACCCTAGTCTGAGTGTACTGGATGTCGTTCATGTAGGACACTAACTCATTTATGTCTTGGTATCAATGCTCATGGAGAATATCTAGGTTGGCCTGGATTCCCCACAATTGATCAATTATTGAGTCTAGGGATGGAGGTTGAACAACATGTCCAGGTGAGCAGGTCGAGTCCTAAGCAAGCTCACCCACTATATTCATGTTGTCAGAGTTCCCCTCACTAGAGGAGGAGTCTTTGCCTGCACGCACCTCTAGTCGTTCATGTTGTTCACCCCCTCTGCAGGGTCTTCCTCATTGTCGCGACATCCCTCCATGCAAGAAGGTAGCCCAAACTAGAGAACTGACACAAGAAAAACCTTCCTCGATAATTCCACCCTGACTCCTACACCACACGAGCCAACACAACATATCACGATAGCAAGAGAAGGAGGAGCCTGCGAAAGCTGAAGAGTCCAGACCCAGTTTAGACAATTCATACAACCAGAAATTTCACCCGAGTAGTACGTCGACTGATAGGGGACAAAATAAGTTGAACCATGACACAAACTCTAAGTTAAACTACACACCAGAACACATACAAAGGAAATTACATACCTTAGAGGACCATTAACATCTTCAGACCATGACACTATCTTTAGATTTATACGACAAGCTAAAGAAGGACTAAACAATAGATCTTGTTCATAGAGAGGGTTGAATTCAGAGATAAACATAGGAGACTTGACTAAAGCAAACGATGGCCTCTTAGAAAGATACCAATTCCCCCTGTTCTCCTATGGCCTAAGCTTTTCCCAAATCCACTAGCAAGAGAAGGTGAGTGCTTGAATTATGAATCTCATAACCTGGGAGGGAAGAAAGTTGCGCTAGGAGGCAACACTAGTAGCCGAGTGAGTGCCCGGATCCTAAAGAAAAGCTTGAGAACGTCAAAGAACATTGAAACCTTTTCCCTCTCTTATTCCTCGTTGCAATGGTCGTTTGACTCTCTCCCACAAGCTCACTTGGCAATCGAAACCATGACAAACCTCCCTGGAGCCCCTTTTCATCTCCCACAACACAAAACCATTCACACATTGCTGCATTAGGAATATAATGATACACAAAGTCTCTAGACGTTTCCTCTACCGAACCAAGTGCCCATTAAATGTCGTTATGATATATCAAATGCTTGACACATGGCGACTGGTGGGGATCCCAATGCCCTGTTATCTCGAGTTTGATCACCCCCATCAGGGGTGTACTAAGTATAATTATTATATAAAATATAATAATAATATTAATATGAAGGAAAGTATATAATGGGGATAATAAAGAGATCATTTGTGGACAAGGATAATATTAAAAATTTATTACATTAAATTTTAATGAGAAATGTAGGTTGATAAAAGTTAGAGGAAAATGAAACAAATATATCGTAAGGAGGTGATCAACCCTAATCTTGATAATATATATAATATAATATATATAATATATATATATATATATATATATATATATATATATATATATATATATATTATAATATATTAATATATATATATATATATATATTATATATATATATATATATATTATTATACAATGTAAAGAAGAAAATAAATATTGTTAAAATAAGAACAAATTCTCATGAGCTTCATAGTGAAATTGAGAATTGGCAAATTCCCAAAATACCGTGTTATAAAAATATCTCTCACTTTTGTGACAATGAAAGGGTTGAAGATGAAAATCACTTTATCTTAGATAGTCCAATAAGAGGGTTTAAGATGAAAGCACTTTCTTAGAGATAGTCCTACTTACATTCTTGTTAAATCTAAATTTCAAAATATTTGTCACACTACCAACCTTGTTAGCATTTGAAGTCAACAAAACTATAGTGATCTTGGAACACTTCTCTTAATGTTTTTCGAGCATCGAAATAAAATGCCAAAGAATTCAAAGTAATCACTTTGATGTATACCTTCTTAAGGTTAGATATACCATTTCAATCTTAGTCAATGCTCATCATCATCATCATATAACCATTGTTAATTATATTTCCTGTATTATTGAAAATTTTAATATGGTCAAAATTATTATTATATGAGGTAAAAGTGTAATTATGTCACTCTAATTTCGAATTAAGATGTAACATTTTGAAAGAATATTAATTTTTTTGTTCAATGTCAACCATAAATAATATAATTTTATTTTTACTTAAGTAAAATTATTTTATATAACTTTCTATATGTGTATTAATAGCAAAAATATATTGCAATATGCCCATATTAAATAAATTAATTATATATATATATATATATATATATATATATATATATATATATATTATAATATATATATATATATATATATATATATATATATATATATATATATAATATATTATATATAATATCTATAATATATAATTATATAATATATATATATATTAATGGTTAAGACATAGTGACGGGGATGTTTGAGTATAAGGGGATGTGTAATTTCTTTGAAGTGAATTTTATTTTTATTTTTTAATTTCTTGAGCTGAAAATCCTTTCTTTAAGTTTTTTTCATTTTTGAAAAAAATCACCTCTAAAGACTTAATATAGTAAGGATGATTAATATTAATTTATAATATAATCAATAATGATCAGATAAATTACTCCTGGATAGGGTGGTAGGGAAAATATGGTTGGGGGTTGTGTGGCCACAACCCAACCAAGCATCACAACTAATAGGCGTGGCACAATGCCCCCTATCCTTCGTTAAAACTCCACTCACCTCATCATGATGGTGGCACTCAACTCAACATGCAGGGGGTTATATAACTTCAAGAGGATCTTAATGACTAGACAGTCCACCATTACCTCCAAGTTGAATGATAATGGGAAGATGTGGGAGGTGTTGTGCATCCAAAACAATGAGGTTAATTGTACAATGAGCCATCTATTGCCTACATGCACAAGCATGAAAGAATTGTGCAAAACCGAGCTATTACCCAAGCTAGGAAGCACTTGCATTGTCTGTTTGTGCATAAAATGACACAAACACACACTCATGGTAGCAGGTTTCCACTTGCATCTCTCAGGGTTTGAAAAGAAGGGCTCAATTATATAATTTTATAGTTGGTTTCTAACGTGCTTCAAGTTTAGTTGTTTATATTATGAGTTCTTCAAATTATGTAAGTAATTATGTTTTATTTGCAGGTTTTGCTTCCCCCCTTCCACACTATCCTCCACGTTATCCCATTCCATTTCTCCCTCAGCTACCTTGCCCTCTCACGCCCTTTCTTGAGTATTTTCTGCTATGATACCTTTAGTGCTTGTTTATTCTTCGAGTCTTGGAAAATTTTAGTCTAATCGAATATCTCTATATTGTGCTCTAAACTGCTCCTTACTCTTCCTCCCTCCTACTTCTATTGTAGTTGTTTCTCTTGGTTCCTTTCGTTCAGATCTCAATATATTCATCATTATGCCTCAAAAACAAACCATAACAAGGAGAGGGGAACCTAATACAGGGAAATGCGAAGATCTTAGGCCCAACAAAGAGTAGCAATCATGACCAAGAAGTACAAGGAAAACACGTGTTGATCCAAGATGAAATTGAGCAAGTTGAATGAGAGATTGTTGAAGAAAGAGGATGTTTGTCAGATATAGAAGATGATGGACAATTTTTTGACTAAATTCTAGATGTGGGACACACTCAAGGAAGACTCAATCACTACATGCATTCCATCGGTATTTATTAGCATCTCAAGATGCTCATGGGATGGGTGCTAATGGACTTGAACGTAACAATGGAGGAAACATTGCTCATAATTGACAAAATTCAACTTATTTCTTGGGGACTTAATTGATGAATGGAGTGCATTGAGGCATACCTAGGCATTCCTCTAAAACCTGGTAGTTCACTAAGAAGTAGTAAGGAACCAATCACTATTGACGAGTCTAAATCTCCCAAATCTAGATGTACTCAATACTCACTTGTTTTTTTTACTCTATATAAATGCTTTTCTAGTTTTAAGTTGTTAGTTGTTTTGGCTAGTTTGAAGCCACATAATATTAGTTTTTTGTTTAAAAATCTATTTGAGCTCACAATATTTTGGATGTTGAGGAAACTTTGCCATTGCTATTGGTCTGGTTTCCCAAGTTGCAGACCAAGGCATGCTATAATGTATATTTTTGCCATAATGTAATGAAATGTTGTACCCTTATTTACTAAAAAGAAAATATAATCAAATAAATTAGAAATAGATATTGTTGAATTTAAATTTAAATTTTATGTGAAATAAAAAAAGGTATAATAGAATCAATTAGAAATATATATATATATATATATATATATATATGAAGAAAGAGGATGTTGAACAAGCATTTCTCTAGATTGGCATACAATTTGTTTTGTAACAGGGTGCTCAAGGTATATTAAATGTGATACAAATGCTCTACCCAAGTTCTCTTAAATATGAGAATGCCATTTAAATATAAACAACAAAATATTTTGTGAATGACTAAAAGATGTCATCCTTCATCCTCATGAACATTGCCATAACATTAGTCCAACGGAAACAAATGACTAACCACTCAAAAAGGCCTTCTTTAGACTTGAAGATGGTCTTCCATGTATTATTTGTCCAATCAAGACTTGATGATAGCTTGACTTCATGCCAGTCCTTTTTTTTATACAAAACTATTGTATTAAATCTGCCCCCAGTGGTAGCAAAATACATGGGAGTTACATCTTCAATATTCAAATCAAACCAAAATTCAGAGAAGGCATTGACCCATCACAAAAAGGACCAAAAAATACTGACAGAGGACCTTCTTATATCATAGTTGTAGGATTAAAAAAGACAAAAAAATCCACATGCCGTGATTGTAACATAAGCTAATCATTAATAGTAGCTAGTCTATTGAGATCTATAGTCTCATTTACTAGTGTCTTCCTGTTGTTTGTCAAGACTTGTAGGATCTTCCTTTCTTAGTTTGAGGTCCATGATGATGTTTTTGAGTGCATCAACTTCATTAGTCAGACATGAGAACTGGAACTAGAGCCTAATTAGCAAGATCAACCTGAGCATGGTACATTTGATAGAATTTCACTTGGAGATCATAGTCAGCCCTTTGAAGAGATTCATGAGTAGATAGATAGTGGGAGCATGGATAGTCAACTGAGGAAGACTCAAAGTTTGAATCAATATCCATAATAACACACCAAGTGAGAATTCGACTAAGATTATTGACAGTAGGAGGCTACCTACGATTCCTTCTGTGGCCTTTTAGGCTTTTCACATAGGGAGACAGATGGTCCTCTTTAGGCGTTGAATTATAGACTCAGTGTTAGAAAATTATATATTACAGAGCAATGGAACACATAAAATATTGCATAAATATAAACACAAAAAATGCATAAAACAAGAGAGACACAGATATACGTGGTTCAACCAGTTTGGGCTACATCCGCAGAGAAACAACCAGTCCTTCTTTTATTATATTATCTAGGAAACTAAAGAGATACTACCTACAGCAGATCCGCTATAACACCCTCTTCGCTCTCAATCTCCTCTCTCTTCCTCACTCAGAATACAGATATACATAGACACAATACAATTCCCTCATATATAGTGAGGGGTTGCCTTCTATGACAAAAAACCCCAAATTAAACATAACTTCTACCGTCAAATCATCCGCTTAATGAATGACCCAGTTTGACTTGAAATTCCTAGACTTTTACAAGGCAATTTTACATCTATTTTTAGTTGCGGGGGGGACAAGTCCCCCCCCCAACCCCCCGCGTGGAGGGTTGTACAGTCTTCCTGGGGTATACATCCGATTGAAACCTTTGAATACAGAAGATAATCAGGCTCCACACCAACAATCTCCCACTTGGAGACTGATTATAGCAACTCCACCGCTACTTCATTTGCTAGACAATGACTCTACTTTGGACCTGGCTATTTCTCATCTTCTTCATCATACTTGAAGACCAATTGAAACTGAGGAGATTCTAAGTTTCTCCCTGGTTACAACTTTTGTTAACATATCTACAGGATTCTGGCTAGTGTGTATCTTTTCCAGCTTCAACTGTCCATCTTCCAATGTTGACCGTATGAAATGGTATTTGAGTTGTGTTTAGTCTTGGAATGAAATGCAATGCTCTTTGCAAGAGGTATGGCACTCTGGATGTCACTGTATAACCTGTCCAACTCCTGCTTCTTACCCAATTCATCCTGAAACCTTTGTAACCAAATTATTTCTTTACTAGCCTCTGTAGCAGCAACATACTTTGCTTATGTTGTTGAAAGTGCAAAAACACTTTGGATTTTTGAAACCCAACTCGCAGTTGTTCGACCTACAGTAAATACATATCCTATAGTGCTCCTCTTGTTATCTCTGTCACTTGCCATATCTGCATCAACATATCCCTGTAGAGCAATGTTTGAACCACCAAAGCATAATGCTTGATTTGTGGTACCTCTCAAATACCTGAGAATCCACTTTTAGCGCCATCCAATGTTCTTTTCCAGGATTGTTCATGTACCTGCTTACAACTCCCACTGCATGTGCAATATCAGGCCTTGTGCAGACCATTGCATACATTAAGCTTCCAATTGTTGATGCATATGGAACTTTAGACATATGAGCCATTTCTTCCTGAGTCTTGGGACACGCCTCCTTACTTAATTTGAAATGGCTAGCCAAAGGTATACTAACTGGTTTTGCATTTTGCATATTAAACCTTTTCAACACCTCTTCTATGTACTCACTTTGAGACAATTTTAATTTGTGATTCTTCCTGTCTCTAGTTATTCTCATACCAAGGATTTGTTTTGCAGCACCCAAATCCTTCATCGCAAATGAGTTTGCCAATTTCCTTTTGAGCACATTTATTTCCTGCATGTTAGAACCTGCAACAAGCATGTCATATACATACAATAACAATATAATATAGCTGCCATCATTTTTCCTCTTGAGATAAACACAATGATCAGAGTGACATCTAGTATAACCTTGTTCAGACATAAACCTGTCAAATTTTGGATACCACTGCCTTGGAGCCTGTTTTAAGCCATACAAGCTCTTCTTCAACCTGCACAATGTTAGAAATAATACTGAGGGGGGGGGGGGGGTGGTGCGTGAATCAGTATTATCAAATCAAACACTTTTTCATTTCCATACTCAGATTCATATACGCTACTTCAGTTAAGGGAACCTGCGTGTACACGCAACTGTGTCTAATGCAACTAGCGTATATCTAGTAAACTTATGATTCAATTAATCCATTGAATGTTGATATTTAGTTAGTGCATAAGAACTTTATTAACCATATGAATAGTAAACAGGTGCAGTAAAACAGAACAGATCATCACACGCAAGAAGCACACATGAACGCCGTGATGTAAGGTGGAAACCCAATGTGGGTGAAAACCACCTGCTGCAATTCATCCCTATCTTCTTTTAATAAGAAACTTCTTTTTACAATATTTCTGTACTGGTGCAGCCTTATACCAGTACGCAGGCTTCTACCTACAGAAGGTTACAACCTCCTCTCATTCTCCAGCTTTCTCCTGGAAGGGAGCTATAACCCCCTTAGCTCTTGTACTAGTCGATCCTTTTACTAGTACGTAGGCGCCGACCTACTGAATGCTCCAACCTTCACTCGTTTTCCAGCTACTACTGGAAGGGAGCTACAACCCCCTTAGCTCTTGTACTAGCTGATGTACTAGTACGTAGATGCCGACCTACAGAAGGCTATAACCTTCTCTTTCTTCCTCCAGGTACCACGTTTCATAATTTTTCAAACTAGATACTCCTGAAGCACAACACCATAATATGAAGGCCACGTTTCATCCAATTTTCATACTAGACCCATCAACAACATTGAAACTCAAAATCAATTACCACTAAGATACAACCAGTCATCAAACTCTGAATCACCCAACACTAAATCACTGAAACCCTGTCAACAAAATGCAGTCACCAGAACACAGAGCAGAACACAGAACTCTGCAACAATATTCAGAACCAACTGTATCATCAAAAATCATGCATCAAAGTGCATGCGCTACTTGGAAGTGTCGAACCAGCGTGTATACGCAACTTCACTAAAGCGAACCAGCGCATATGTCATCAATTACTTACTTATAACTTCGCTGCACTTCCTGACTTAAGACATACCCAGATCATTACATACACAAGGATAATACATATGTTAGCAACCATATCTAGTCCATTAGATCTCATAAAGATAAGTCATTATGATCTTGATCCATTATAGATCTCATCCATCAACACTAAAGCTAAACATAATCAACCAATCTGAATATGCAGAATACTGACACCAGTAAATAGTCACCAGAACTCAGACTTTGCATCAACCACCAAAATCACCTGTAACTTCAAACATCATAGTTTATATGGTATACGCTATTCAGATGTATATAACCTGCATATATATGCGCTTTTATCATAGTTAACTAGCGTATATATATCTGTAAATATTCATTCATGATTTGTAGCTATTCCAAACTTGAGTTATACCCAGATCATAATATTTACATAACATTACATGTGTCAGTATACAGATCTAGAATAAACATGATCGACCGTATAGAGATGATTCATTCCAAGCCACTAGATCCCGATCTATCCTTAGATCTTGTTCTCCATTAACCATTGAGATTCCTCCTTAGCTCAGATCAAGCAAGGCATCATGAACCCATAACCTGCATATTGGGTCTCATACTTCATCAGATATTCGAGACTTACTTTGTGCCTTTGCCTAATGATCTTCTCCTCCTTTTATAGTCTCAGGCCTTACTCAATACCATGGTCCAAAACCACTTAGAACCAATACCTTGGACCAAATACATGGGGTCAACACGTCGAGCAAGATTCCTTGGACCAATACCATGGTTCACAATACCATGGTCCAAATACCACGGACCAAAACCAAATGTACACGCCTTTCCTTGCATGAAAGTGCGTGTATACATATACGCACCTTTTGGTCGTCTAACCCACGTGTATACGCGGCTTTATTAAGGGGAACATACGTATATCTCTTTTTCTTTATTCTGTGAGATTGAACTGAGATTTGTCATCTTAGTAATTTGCCATCAAGGACAACACCTGTATCATAATGCCAACAATCTCCCCCTTTAGACTTAATGGCAAAGCTAACTTGCCATACTGAGAACTATCATCTTAATGAGTTGTCATTGTACATTACATCTAAATTGATTCCTTTGAGCTGCCCTGCATCCCATGTATTCTGTCTCATATGATCTCTCTTCTGTAATTCATCTAGTTATATATAAGTGAGATGTTATGTTATAAGTGGGTTTCCATCAAGTACAACACATGCATCATAATGCCAACAATTCCCCCTTTGGACATGATGGCAACAACCACACCAAGTCACTCTCCCCCTTTGACATCAAGGGCAAAGGGCAAACCAATATATTATCTTCCTTGATATACATTCCATTGTCCATACTCCTCCTGGGTACCTGCTGAAACCTCTAATTGAGCTCCCCCTTCATATATGCCAAGGTGTACTAACTTGTCCATGCTCCCTCTGGGTACATGCTGAAATCTATGCTCTGCTGTAAAGTGTTGTTCATGCTCCCCCTGACTGTAAGCAAGGTCTTCAAAAGATGTTCTACAAGAAGAACATGACTCTATCATAAATTACCTTCCTATCACCAAAGACTCTTAGATACATCCATCTCCCAACCAAGTGGGGATATACCAATATTGACTCATCCACCCAACCAAGTGGGGATACACCAGATACTAATTGTTTATACATGACTGAAATATTACATCATCCTTCCCATGCAAAGTGGGGGTACAAATTACATCATATGACCAAAAGGGATTCATCAAATGACTACAATATATAGAGACAAACTATTACATCATGTGCCTTGATATGACCTTTACATGAAATTTATAACAGAGACCAAACATCTAAATAAGATCATGATAATCATCAGCAACTATCATACACAATGTATGATCTGCTCCATAAGCAGCTGTCAACAACATCTAGACCAACAATCGAATCATTCACATTATATCATATGTGAAAAACACCATAGCCATCTCATCAACATCAAGATCTGCATGATCTTATATGTCATCCAAGTATCATCTCTTGGGAACATCTACATCAATCAACACATGTAAGTATCAACCTATCGTCATATAGGTAAGAACTCATCATCATCATGTCTTCAACAGTGCAACTTTGAGTAATCATCCATGTATCTAGCATACTATATATAGCACTATGTATCTTGAGCTCAAAACTTCTTGATATAAACAACAACAACAATCCATGTGAGCGCTAAGAACTATAGGAATCCTGCATCATAATTGTATTATATGTTGACAACAGCATATGAGTGACTCGTCATCAAGTAATGAAATTGTGTATTCAAGCTTTGTACTTCTCCTTATCCTTATGAATATCACCATGTAAGCACCATATATGCATCATCATAGAATAAACCACAGATTTGATCATAATGCCAACAATGCATTATTAAAAGCATGTGCTCCCCCTAAACCTGTGCCATCCATTTACTGTCAGATCTGATCATGCATATACCAGCAAGAAGTATCAAAGCATCATCATCATCAAGTTAGGATCAAAAACACTTCTAAAAATCTTATGAGTATCAAGACATTTCCACACATCATTAGTAGATTGTAACCATTATCAAACAAAGCAAATAATGAACTAAATCATATCAGACCCTTTTCCTTAGCCTGTCCCACTGCTTTTCTCAAACTGGCATATACGCGACTGTACAGAGTCTAACTCGCGTATATACGCGACTTCTCTTTATGAAAATTGCGTATGAGATTAAGAACACTGAAGTTTTACACTTTTAGTTTCCTCTGAATCTGTTATGTCCGTACATTGTGTTGTGCCACATCTTTCAAACTGTGCTTCCTTCTTCTTCCATATCTTCAAGTGTGATGATGTTTTCTCCTTTTGGTGTGGTGCCCGTACTTTGTTCCTGCATTCCTTTGCTATATGTCCCAGCTTCTTACATGCATAACATCTTACATTTTTCATATTCCTTCTGTAGCGATCAACAACTTTGTGACCAAACATATTGCAAGAAAAACAATATCGCTTAAAGTACCTGGAACGTGATGATCTTTCTGTGTGATGGTCTTGAACCATTCTACTTCTGCATCTGGTTGCAACATGTCCAAGATTATGACATACATAGCATTCAACATTATTCATCAGAGGAGTAAAAGAATTTCTTTGAAGAATTTCTTTCCTTGGTTGTTGATGGGATTGACCTCTCATCTCCTTGTTGAGTATTTTAGATTGTGCATTAGAGTTCCTTGTCTTATTTTGTGAACTAGATTCACCTTCAACAGATTCATGAAAACCAAGACCAGTTTTGATAGCAAGAGAACTTTGACTACTAAGAATATCATCTAAGATCTTAGTACTATCTTGAAATCGTAAGAGCTTATCCTTTTCTTCTAAGTTGTCTTTTAAAATATTTACCTCAAACTGATGTTGCTCCTCCTTTTCACAATACTGCTTCTTCATGTTTTCTTCCTTTTTCCAACTGATGTCTGAATTGACGAACTTCATTTTCTTATTTTTTAAGAGCTTGGAGTAGTTCTTTATTCTGCTTATTTGATTCTTCAAGATCTTCTTTTAGCGAGAGGATCGTAGCTTCAAGCCTTTCACAGTAATTGGATCTTTCTCTGAGTTTCTTGATTGTTGTGCTCCTTTCATTTACTCCATTTCTTAATGATGTTACTTCATCCTACAACTTTTGACATTGATCTTCCTTTTCTTTTAATAGCTTCCTTACCCTGTTTCCTTCCTCTAGTTGAGCTTTTAGATTGGTAACTTCTTCTTTGGAGACACATTCCCTTTTGTGCAATAGATCTTGTTGATCTCAAATTTTGTCTGTAAGCCTTTTAAATTCTGCCTCTATTTGATATCTTTCTTTTTCACCCATAAGAGAAAATTCAGTTGTTTCGCTATCACTTTCATCATCTTCAAATGGATAGAGAAATGTATCACCAGAGGATAAAAAATTCATACCTGATAGTTCTTTTGCTTGTTCATCCTCATTCTGAAGTGATTCTGAATCTGAAGTGTTTCTTCCACATATTCCTAATCGATTCTCCCACTGTCATAGTTCCTTTGAGATGTCTTCTTCTTCTGAGGCGCTTTCTTCTTTAGCTTCCTTTCCATTGTTCTATGGATCTCTTTCAAGCGACCAAGCTTCTACCAAAGGATCTGCTCTAATACCAATTATTGGAAATAATACTGAGAGGGGGGGATGAATCAGTATTATCAAATCAAACAATTTTTCATTTCCATACTCAGATTCATATACGCTACTTCAGTTAAGGGAACCTGCGTGTACACGCAACTAGCGTATATCCAATAAAATTATGATTTAGTTAATCCATTAAATGTTGATCTTTAGTTAGTGCATCAGAAATTTATTAACCATATGAACAGTAAACAGGTGCAGTAAAACATAACATATCATCACACATAAGAAGCACACATGAACGCCATGATGTAAGGTGGAAACCCAATGTAGGTGAAAACCACCTGCTGCAATTCATCCCTATCTTATTTTAATAAGAAACTTCTTTTTACAATATTTCTGTACTAGTGTAGCCTTATACCAGTACGCAGGCTTCTACCTACAGAAGGTTACAACCTCCTCTCGTTCTCTAGCTTTCTCCTGGAAGGGAGCTACAACCCCCTTAGCTCTTGTACTAGCCGATCCTTTTACTAATACGTAGGCGCCAACCTACTGAATGCTCAAACCTTCACTCTTTTTCCAGCTACTACTGGAAGGGAGCTACAACCCCCTTAGCTCTTGTACTAGCTGATTTATTAGTACGTAGGTGCCGACCTACAGAAGGCTACAACCTTCTCTTTCTTCCTCCAGGTACCAAGTTTCATAAATTTTCAGACTAGATACTCCTGAAGCACAACACCATAATATGAAGGCCACGTTTCATCCAATTTTCATACTGGACCCATCAACAACATTGAAACTCAAAATCGATTACCACTGAGATACAACCAATCATCAATCTTTGAATCACCCAACACTAAATCACTGAAGCCCTGTCAACAAAATGCAGTCACCAGAACACAGAGCAGAACACAGAACTCTGCAACAATATTCAGAACCAACTGTATCATCAAAAATCATGCATCAGAGTGCATGCACTACTTGGAAGTGCCGAACCAGCGTGTATACACAACTTCACCAAAGTGAACCAGCGTATATGTCATCAATTACTTACTTATAACTTCACTACACTTCCTGACTTCAGACATACCCAAATCATTACATATACAAGGATAATACATATGTTAGCAACTAGATCTAGTCCATCAGATCTCATAAAGATAAGTCATTATGATCCTGATCCATTATAGATCTCATCCATCAACACTAAAGCTAAACATAATCAACCAATCTGAATATGCAGAATACTAATACCAGTAAACAATCACCAGAACTCAGACTTTGCATCAACCACCAGAATCACCTATAACTTCAAACATCATAGTTTATATGGTATACGCTATTCAGATGTATCTAACTTGCGTATATACGCGCTTTTATCATAGTCAAGTAGCGTATATATTTGTAAATATTCATTCATGATTTGCAACTATTCCAAACTTGAATTATACCCAGATCATAATATTTATAGAACATTACATGCGTCAGTATACAGATCTAGAATAAACATGATCAAACCATATAGAGTTGATTCATTCCAAGCCACTAGATTCGGATCTATCCTTAGATCTTGTTCTCCATTAACCACTGAGATTCCTCCTTAGCTCAGATCAAGCAAGGAATCATGAACCCATAACCTGCATATTGGATTTCATACTTCATCAGATATTCAAGACTTACTTCATGCCTTTGCCTAATGATCTTCTCCTTCTTTTATAGTCTTAGGCCTTACTCAATACCATGGCCCAAAACCACTTAGAACCAATACCTTTGACCAAATACCCGGGGTCAACACGTCGAACAAGATTCCTTGGACCAATACCATGGTTCACAACACCATGGTCCAAATACCACGGACCAAAACCAAATGTACGCGCCTTTCCTTGCATGAAAGTGCGTGTATACGTATACGCACCTTTTGGTCGTCTAACCCGTGTGTATACACAACTTTATCAAGGGGAACCTACGTATATCTCTTTTTATTTATTCTGTGAGACTGAACTGAGATCTGTCATCTTAGTAAGTTGCCATCAAGGACAACACCTGTATCATAATGCCAACAATCTCCCCCTTTGGACATGATGGCAAAGCTAACTTGCCATACTGAGAACTGTCATCTTAATGAGTTGTCATTGTACATTACATCTGAACTGATTCCTTTGAGCTGCCCTGCATCCCATGTATTATGTCTCATCTGATCTCTCTTCTGTAGATTCATCTAGTTATATATAAGTGAGGTGTTTTGCTATAAGTGGGTTGCCATCAAGTACAACGCATGCATCATAATGCCAACACACACTAGTTTCTCCTTCTCTTTTACCTCATATCCTTGTGGCTGTTGCATATATATCTCTTCCTCCAAATCCCAATGGAGAAAGGTTGTCTTTACATCTAACTGCTCAATATGCAAACCTTCAGCTACTACTAGACTTAAAATAGTTCTGATTGAAGTCATTTTAACAACAAGAGAAAATATTTCATCAAAATCTATACCCTTTTTCTGTGCAAACCCTTTCACCAGAAGTTTAGCTTTATGCCTTTTTCTACCTCCATCTTCTTCCTTCAACTTGTAAACCCATTTATTCTGCAATGTTGTTTTACCTGCAGGCAACCTAACTAACTCCTAAGTCTAGTTATGTGCTAAGGAGTCCATCTCTTCTTTCATGGCTTGCTCCCACTTCTTCCTGGTTTCTACTTGCACTGCTTCTTCATAACATTCTGGTTCACCAGAATCAGTCAATAATACATAATATAATGAAGGAGAGTATCATTCAGGGGGTCTACTTATCCTGGTAGATCTTCTAACACCACTTTCAGGTTTTTGAAGTGCTTGTTGTTGTTGTGGTTGTTGTTCTGGCTGTTGATCAGTATGATTTTCAGGCACCATCACTTTTTCTGTGATCTGGTCAAGCATTGTGTATTCTCTGTTTTCTCTTTCCTGTTTCTTTTCCTACAGCTGATCATTATACAAAACCTTTTCATTGAATATGACATCTCTATACTCCTAATGATTTTGTGTTTTTCATAATCATAAAAGCGATAACCAAAATCATTAACACCATATCCAATAAAGGTACATTTCTTTGATTTTGCCGCAAGCTTTGTTCTATTTTCTTTATTAATGTGGACAAAGGCTTCACAACCAACAGTCTTCAAAAAGGAGTAGTTTACCTTTTTACCTGTCCATGCCTCCTCTGGAATACCACCATCTAAGGAACTTGAAGGTCCTCTGTTTATTAGATAAATAGCAATATCTACAACATCTGCCCAAAATTGTAAAGGCAATCTTGCATGCAATCTCATGCACCTTGCACGCTCCATGATTGTCCTATTCATCCTTTCTGACACGCCATTTTCTTGTGGTGTTCCTGGAACTGTTTTCTCTCTACGAATTCCATTCTCTAAACAATACCTATCAAACTCTTTGCTGCAATATTCACCTCCATTATCTGATCTCAGACACTTCAACCTTTTTCCTGTCTCATTTTCAACCAAAGCTTTCCATTTCTTGAAAGTATCAAATACATCAGATTTATTTCGAATACAATAAATCCATGTTTTTCTGGTTGCATCATCAATAAAAAGTAACATAATAATGAGAGCCACCAAGAGATGATACCTGAGCAGGTCCCCATACATTTGTATGCACAAGCTCTAATTTTTCGATCTTCTTTTCTTTCCCAACTCTAAGGAATCTGACTCTCTTCTGTTTTCCATAAACACAATTCTCACAAAATTTTAAATCAACATGCTTCAAACCTGGCAACAAATTTCTTGAGTGAAGAATCTGTATCCCCTTCTCACTCATGTGCCCAAGCCTATGTTGCCACAATGTTGTATCTTCTCCTGTAGAGGTTAAAGCATTAACAAAATTAGAAATACCATTGCATAAATACAATGTACTAACCTTTCTTCCTTTTGCTATTACCAGGGATCCTTTAGTGACCTTCCAAGTTTTATTTGTGAAAGTAATTACGCAACCTTCACCTCCCAACTACCCTGTTGAAATAGGATTTTTCTTCAGATCTGGAACATGCCTTACCTCCTTCAATAGCCATTGATTTCCATTCTGTTGTTTTATGAAAACTGTACCCATTCCAACGATTTTATAGGGTTTATCATCACGCAATCGAACCTGTCCAAAATCTCCTTGAACATAATCATGAAAATGTTTCTTATCAGGTGTGCCATGGAATGAGGCCCCTGAATCTACCACCCAAGCATCAATAATATTTTCTAATGAAATAATCAAAGCATCTTGCAACACATCACCTGTTACATTCGCTTCATGATTATTTTCTTGTTGCATGTCTCCTTATTTTCCCTTTCAAGACTTGCAATCTTTCTTTAGGTGTCCTTTCTTGCTGCATTTCCAGCACACTATCCCCAATCTAGACTTGGATCGACTTACTACAATATCCATGACTCTTTCCTCTTTCCATTTTTCTTCCCCTAGTCTCTGCAGTCAAAGAATTACCTGATGTCTCACTGGAGCTTTTCCGTCGCATTTTCTCGCTAAGGATTGCACCGATAACATCATCAAACTTTAAAGTACTAGATCCAAAGACAGAGTTACTAATGGCCATTACTAAACCATTCCAACTTTCTGGCAATGAGCACAGAAATAACAGAGCCTTAACTTCATCATCAAAGTTTACCCCTACAGAACTTAACTGACTTGTAACTGTATTAAAATCATTTAAATGATCAACAATAGATCCACCCTCTAACATCTTCATATTAAATAAATGCTTTATAAGAAATACCTTATTTGATGCCGAGGGTTTTTCATATAGTTTGGCTAATGCCAACATTAAACCCTGTGTTGTCGTTTCCTTTGAAATATTAAACGCTACTGACACCGCTAGACACAGCGTATTGTTCCAAGTGCCTTTCTGTCGAGAATATCCCATTCTGTGTTTGTCATACTCATCGACTTCTTTGTCGTTCCGCTCAATGGTAGGTACATATCTCTCTGATACAGATAATATTCCATCTGCATCTTCCACAGCTGGTAGTTTTAGCCGTTGAATTTTTCGACCCTAAACCTACCATCTTCCGCCATTGCTCCCACTAGAACTAGGAACCCTTCTCTCTTGCGAGTTTATAAGCCAAATAGACCTTCGGCTCTGATACCAATTGTTAGAAAATTATATATTACAGAGCAATGGAACACATAAAATATTGCAGAAATATAAACACAGAAAACGCATAAAACAAGAGAGACACAGATATACATGGTTCACCCAGTTTGGGCTACATCCACGGAGAGACAACCAGTCCTTTTATTACACTATCCAGCAAACTGAAGAGATACAACCTACAACAGATCTGCTATAACATCCTCTTCGCTCTCAATCTCCTCTCTCTTCCTCACTAAGAATACAGATATACATAGACGCAATACAATTCCCTCATATATAGTGAGGGGTTGCCTTCTAGGGCAAAAAACCCTAAATTAAACATAACTTCTACCGTAAGATCATCCGCCTAATGAACGGCCCAGATTGAATAGAAATTATTAGACTTTTACAAGGCAATTTTACATCTATTTTTAGCTTCGGGGGCGCTAGCCCCCAGACCCCTGCGGGGGGGACAAGTCCGCCCCGTGTGGAGGGGTGTACAGTCTTCTTGGGGTATAGATCTGATTGAAACCTTTGAATACAGAAGATAATCAGGCTCCACACCCAACACTCGGGCCCAAGTTCTAACACAAATTCCATGCAAATCTAACAGACCAACATGGGAATTCAAACAAATCTTAAGAGAAAAGGAAAGAAGATAGCACCACCATACTAGATTCAGGGACATGCAATAAGTTGTAGGAGAGGAAGATGACGAAGATGTTGGGTTAACCAACAAATTCATAAACCATCTTAGAAAATTCCCATTAATAGCCAAAGAGCTGAGAAAAAAGCATATTTCTTTGGAGTTTCCCTCAAAACCCAATTATGTGCATAGATAAATTCTAAAAATAGGATATCAGTAGTACTTTCCATAATTGAGGTCTAATCCAGACTGTGACCTAAGGAGATAGAGATAGAGAGAGAGAGAGAGTCCCAACTCTACTGGGTCGACTTCCGAACCAACTAGCCTAAAACGCAAGAATTCCCACGGGCAAGAATGCCTTACTCACCCTAACGCCGCCCAATTGAGGAATTTGAGTCTTAACTGAAGCTCCTCGTAGCGTTGTTGGAAGGATGGTTGCCTTGATGCCATAATTGAATCTGGGAGCCAAACATAAATCAAATTCACTTATGCCAGAGAAGAGGACACACTCAAGGGGATGAACCCAGGGTTGATTGTAGCAGATATGGAACCTCTTCCTAATTTAACATTATATCCATTGCCATTCCACACAAATTCCATCCTCAAAACAGTAAATTTCCCTATACATCATCCAAGAAGATCCACCATTACACTGATTGAAGAGTAATTCCAATGATCGAGTAGGTGAATGATATTATTTAAATCATGCGAGGGAAGAGGAAATGTTGTTGCATGGCATCAAATTACAAGTCCTGACACGTTTCAACAAGAAAGCTTCCCATCATGAAACCTAATTGGAGCTTGATTGAATTGCTTGCAATGATTACAAGGGGTGGGGCAGGAAAGGGGGAAAAGAATTATCAGGAGGAGAAAAATTACACAAAGAAAAAGGGACCTAGGGGAGTTCTAAACACAAGGAGACATATGTTCAACTAGGGGATAATACATTTTCTCCTATACCCATTGATTTCAAGTTCAGTTTCATCTAGAGAGCAAGGCTGATTCACTTTCATATCAGCTTCCATATTGTTGATTGTATGAATGTGATAGAATCGTCTTGAGTGAAAAAATGTCACCGTGCTTCAAATTCTCTGAAGCACCCTACCAAGAAGTTGTATTTCAGACTAGTTTCATTTTAAGATATTGGATTGTTAGTAGTGAGTCTCCTACGGTGATAATGTCTTCCACACCTTTGTCTTTGGAAATGAATAATCCTTGCAGTAGACCATACATATCAGCTTGGTTTTTAGTTTTTATTCCTATGCCCTATGATAATTTTACTTTAGTTACTCCATCAGGATTAATTAAAATCCCCTCCCCCCCTCCTGCCACCCCTGACTTCAAGCCAATCTTACAAAAGAACTTGTCTCCCTTGAATTGATCAAGAAGATCATCAATTTTGGGTATTGGGAAATGATTCTTGATAATGATTTTATTTACATATTTATAATCAATGCAAAGTCACCATGTCTCATCCTTATTTTGCACTAATACAATTGCCCCGTCATAAGGTGATGAACTTACTTAAACATGACCCTTTTAGATGAGCTTATAAATTTGGTATTTTATTTCCTCATTCTTCAAATGCCAAAACATTTGTATGTTGGTCCATTAGTTAAAGGGGAAGAAAGCATAAGTCTAGTTGAATATTTGACTTGTTAGTGTAGAGACACCCTGACAAGTGAAGTAGCGATATCTCTATTTTCCTCTACAATATTTTCCAACTAGTTTAGTTGTGCAGAGAGAGCTCGTGATGAGGTAGTGGAAATTGTAGTGACCTTCTGTTCACCTTCCAACTGAACCATGAGGAGGAAAAATTTTCTAATATGAGAGATTACCTTTCGATATTGTTTAATCGAGATTAAGGAAATTGTGATAGTCGATCTATCTCTAATACACTATAGTGTTGTATTTTCAAAATAAAAATGACACTATGAGGCCTAGACTCATAAACAACACAACCTTTCCACATATAAGGGTATCCTAAGAGAACATCACAAACTTCAAGGGGAGAAACATCACATAGTACCTCAACTTTGAAGGGGTTGATTTGTAGGACAAACAACATTATTTGCTAACATGGATGTCTTTTCCCTGGCTTAACCAATTGACCGTATATGGTTAGGGGTGTGGCATTGTTGGGAACTTCAATCTCTTGATTACCTTTGCTGATATTAGGTTCTTTTGTCTACCATCATCACAATGGAATGCGGTGGAGTCCCATACCACCACATCTATGAATGGAAGAGGTACTCCCCCTCATCAAGTTTCTTTGGTTCTTTTAGTTGGATATTTGTTGTTGTAATAGTAACATTGCGTTCTGCATTAATGACCTAGTTTTTCTTTTTCTTGCTTTAAATCAAAGTCCAATCGAGGGTCCAAGTATTTGTATTTTAGCTTGTCCAACAATGATTATTTTAAGTAGCATTCCTTAATGTTGTACTAGGGGCTTTTCTAGAACTCACAACTATTTCTAATGCCCTTCATTGATTTCTTATTACCCTTATTTTCATTTGGGTTGGATTGGTTTTCATGATGTTGGCTATACTTTCTCTATCTTTATTTAGTTTATTAGTGCCACATTCACCATGCTCATGTTGCAATCGATTTGTAGATCCAAACTCCCACTTATTCCTTTGCTTAAATTTTGTTCAATTTTGATAACATATGGATAGGTGGTTCCTTGTGAGAAAATGTCCAAGAAATCCATCTGTTTTTGGATATACCTATTTAGGCCACTATGATACTTAAAAACCAAGTGTTTCTTAGAGTCTTTGATACCTAACTTTGAGTAGAAAGTATGGAAAATGTCACTATACGACACTATCTAGTCTCTCTCCTATGTTAGAGTTGTCTATGTTGTGTATTCATCATTGTAGTTTCCAATAGGGTAGAATTCTTCCTTTAGGGAATTAACAAAACCCACTCAAGTGAGTTTTCTCCCTAATATTGTAGACTCACTATTTATGGAAATAAGTTCTTATGACTAGGGTTAAAAGTCACATTAAAGTGAAAAGAGAAAGAACACTACAAACCTAGAATAATAGAAAAATGTTTACCATTATAGCTACTTATGTGGTTATAAAGAGTTACTTGGAATGCCATTGGTTAGAGAAGATCCCTTGGATGAACCTTCTAACTCCAAATCTCTAATCCAACACTTTCCTTGAAGTCATGAACACCAAATAAACAAGAAACAAGTGAAAGTAGTGTAAATGGTGAAACCCTGATTGCTTTAATTACATGGAACCAACCAAGTTTGAAAATACCAATTCTCAACAATTAGGTAAATGAAAGAAAGGGTAACTCATAAAACTTGGGGAGGAATGAAATGAGATCTCTATAAATAATTTGAACAACAACACAATGGTAAATACAACCTATTTCTTTGCTAGCAATGCCATGTAGAACCACCCTTTGGATCTATCCACCCTAATGTAGGTTTTAATCCCGTGCAAAAATTACCTACATACAAATTCTGAAAACAGAAAATAAACAATGGCGAGAGCATAAAACATAGAACAACTTTACACAAAGATTTTCCCCTGGATCCCAAAACCGAGACTACCAAATTGATTTTTCATTATATTCCTTTCAATGTTACAATACATATACATACATGTCGAAGCATCCATAAACCCCAATCTAACCCTGGATTAGAACATAACCATAGTTCCCTTGACCAGATCTTCAAAATACCATGGGTAGAAAACCATTATGCTCAAAACCATGTGCGAAAACCATGCACAAAACTACAAGTAAATCTACCCACCTAATATAGGGTCCAATTTTTTTCCCCAGGGCACTGCCCCGGACCCTGTAGAGGGGGGCTACTGATCCCCTCAAATCCCTTGGTAGGGGGGCTTTTGCCCCCCTGTGACTCCCCTTGCTGTGCCCGACGCAACAAACAGGGGGGGCTAGTCATGGAAATAATATAACACACACCCAACACCTAAGCTACTAAAGCTCTACTTCATCATATCAATGTATCAATGCAAGGAAATGAAAGAGGTATCTCTTTCTAATGCAAGAAGATTAAGGGATTGATTAAGAAATAAGGGGTTTGTAATTTGAAGATGAAACTTAAAAACTTAGGGAAATTTTAGACTTGTAGAATGGAAATCAATTTGCTAGCATAAGGGTGCTTCCCCACCCCCTTCCACCATAGTATTAACTAAATATTGCTCCAATTTAGTTTATGTCATTGGGAATGGGGTTATAAGAGGATAACTCTCATTAAAACTCATCAACCTTGCCTCGAAACATGTTGTTATACACATATTTTATTTTTTTGGTGCAAAATGGAGATATATGCAAGTTGTTAAAGGGAAACAAGAATATGTATGCACTTTTCCTTCGTAAGAGTAGTGTGTGTACATGTTATATCTTTCGAAGAGTCATATATATGATCTAAAAACTTATTTTTTGAAGATTTCAAAGGAGGAGGAATGTCTACCAAAGTAAGGGGACAATGAAGTTATGCCATAACATGTATCAGTGTTAAATTATTCTATAACATATTCTCCTTAATGTGTGATGTCAAAAGGGAATCTAAATGTTAGTAGACTCATTATGTTACTATGACATTAAGAATATGACTCTTTATGGGTTAAATATATTACTTCACCATGTTTCTTATGCATATGCTATAGACCTATTGGGAAGTTAATCTTAGTACAGGGTTGGCAAACATATAATACATGCTCATTGATTCACAAGGGCACATTGACATCCCATAACTGTTATCTTTTTTTGCTACAAAAAATCCTCTACAAAAGGAGTGTTGTTGGCCTCAACTAACCTCAATTTGACTAACTTGGAGATATTTAAAAAAAAAAATTATGAAGCCTTATTAAGTAGACTTTACTCTCATTTTGCTATGTTCTTTTATGTTTAAATAATTATCTTGTGTTGATTACTAGAATCAAATTGACTAGATGTATGCTTGAATGTTATGTTTTCTAATACAAACATGATAATTTGTGGTGGTCGCATTCTTGTGCCTTATGGATTTGACTAGTTGTTACTTGCTTAAAAGTGTAAGTTGGCATTTCTAAAGGTTATTAAAACTCTTCCTTGTCATCAAATGGTTCACATATGAGTTTCAAGTATGATTGATACCTTTGGATAATTATGAGTGTAAGAGCCCTGTCCTAGGGTCTGCTAACAGATCTAATTTCTCCTGAAATTAAATGCGATAAGAGCAGATAACTTACTTACTTACATGAATTTTAAACAAATAAAATTTTATCATTTACATTATAATCAACATAAATTAAGGTGATATTTCATTCTAATAAACTTTACAAGAGTAGTCTATGGATGAATACCTGTACCGGTGGCTGATGGAGATACCTTAGTCCTGCTGCTCCTACTGAACGCTCCTCTTGACGGATCCAACCAGATTTACCTCCCAGCCAACTAGGAAATAATCCCTAGCCCAGGAAACCTCCACAAGTTCCCTAGCCCTCCGAGCCCAAGTCTAACCAGATGTAGTGTGTGTGTCCAAGATGAAAGAACCAGACCAAGATAACAATACTTCCCTTCTCTCAACAACCCAAGAAACCTCCACAGGTTCCTAAGGTCTCCAAAAACACAACAAGTCCAAACAATCACAACCAACCCCCCCTTCACAAGCAAGACCCCCCTTCCCTTTTTATACCCTCCTTCCCTTCTTCTCCTCAACCACTTTTCATTAATGTCATTAACTTCTCATCCATCCTTATAGTTGACTTCTCTTCTTCCAAGTAAAGCTCGGAGTACATTTGGAAATGTGACATGAATATAAATTTGAGAATTTAATGGGAAATGACCATGTCTTCTCCCAAGTAAATCTGAAAAGTACATTTGGGAATGTGAGATATTATATATATATATATATATTATATATATATATATATATTGATGATTAAATGAGAGGACTATGTCTTCTCCCAAGTAAATGTGAGGGTATATTGGGGAATGTGAAATGTAATTACATGGAGAGGACCATATCTTCACCTTAGTAAATGTGAGGGTACATTGGGGAATGCCAGATGAATACATATATTATTTGAAATAATGGAAGGAGACCATATCCTACCTAAGATTCAATTTGAGAAAGTAATTTGGGAATTTGAATAATAGAACCCATGAATTTTATATTACACCAATATTTCTCAGTATTTTCAGATAATGTAAACATTAATAAAATTTGCAGGATAAGATTTAAGTGGGGCATTGCAATGAGCTAGTATATGCATTAGACATGAATGTACCCTTTCTCAAGGATTGAATTAGTCAATGTTTGAAAATCATGTTGATGTTAATAAACAAAATGAAATTCTATATAATAGAGATCTAAGTTGAGGAAAAAGAATTCAATTTTGGTAAAGTATCATCTTATATAGGACTTAGACTTAAGCTAAAAATGGCTTTGTGTGTAGATTGGGATCTTAATTGAAATGATATTTTGATCTCTAGAGAGGGCTTCTTGTAATTTTTTTTTGTGGGTGGGAAGGTGTAACGAAAAAAGGTCATATATTTTAGTGGTATGCTCTGATACCAATCTAACGAACAAATTTTGTACTCTACAATAATCTTCAGAACACTTCGAAGACAAAGACATCCATTGTAGGACAAGCAATTATATATAAGAATATTTGAATAAAAGTGAGATGATTGTGTCACAAATGAGTGTCTTCTTTATATACCTAGGTAGGTACTCTTTCATGACTGGTCACGTCTTTAGGGACATGCCTCTTGATTAACTAATCACTAATTTAATTAATCATCATCATTATTATTTATATATTTTTATTCATAACATTGCCTTCCTCTTCAAAAAGATTTGTCCTCAAAGTGTACTAATGAAAATACTTGATCTCTTTTTCTGTCTCAGAACTATCTTATTCGTTGATACAAGACGGTATGATCCTTTGAGTGATAAACAAAATCGCTGCCTTGAGAGAGGGCTAGACCATCCTAAATTAATCTTCTCTGGAGCTTGGCAAATTACTTGATAGCTGGGATAATTTGTTATAACCAGTTTGGATTGTGTCGACATCATTATTCTTCAAAACATGAGTTTGTTGTTTTTGTTTTGAGAGATACAAATAAGTAAACTGATTAGGATGTCTGCTCTTGTGGTTTGGATGTCAATAAGGAGTATTGGCGATTTACTTTTCCCTTATCATTTGTTCGACAATTTCCTAATTTACTTTAGGTGTTGATGTTGAGTTGGTTACTAAATCATCACTTGGAATTTCCATCATTTGAATTACAACATTTGAATATATTTGTCCTTCAACTGGTTTGTCCTCATATTGAGTTGTGAGAATGACTAGATCAATCATTGTTCCTTTTTCTTCAATTTGGACAATTACGTCTAAAGACTTCGATACATTTTTCATGTTGAGTTATTCTAGTTTGTTTTTAGTGATTTCTTGTTATTTTTAAGTTTCTTAATTTGCATCAATAATTTCTCATTGTGGTCCTTGAGGGGAGTAACTTATTCATTTTTGTCAGCGGTGATTTTGTCAACTTCCCTTTGCATATTTTGTATCACTTTTTTACTTTCTTGAGAAATTAATTTTGAGATATCTTGTATGTCTTCTGGTGTTATTGAATTTGGTTTCAATGTGACATCTTGTAGCGTTATTTTTATTTTTTTTGTAGGAAAATGTCATTTTTTTTTTTTTTTTTTTTTTGTTGAGGATAAAAAGACCCTAGTGATTCCATCCAGGGTGAACCTAGAAATTATATCACTATTGTTGCAAAATAAGGTTCTAACAGTGAATGTGCGACACAATATATGTCATGAGAAGAGCTCGGGCGTAAATCACATGACAAAGACATTTGTCGACGCGTTTCGAACAACTAGTGTGGTTATCGTCAGGACAAGTTGAAGAAACAAATCTGGCCTAGCATGTTAAATAGACTGAGCAGAGACTCCAACGGCTATATAACGGCCTAGGAAATAAAACAATATATTATTAATATTATAAAATATAATATTAAATTTATTAACATAACTTTGGCCTAAGTCCTAAAGTCAAATATAGCTGTTATGTGGTCCTAGAGTCAAAAATAGCCGTTGGAGTCTCTGCTCAGTCTATTTAACATGCTAGGCTAGATCTGTTTCTTCAACTTGTCCTAACGATGAACCACACTAGTTGGTTCGAAACGCGTCGACAAATGTCTTTGTCATGTGATTTACGCCGAAGCTCTTCTCATAACTATGATGGATCACAGAAGCCTCAATTCTATAACAAATATAGTCTTCAATGTTTAGTTGTTTATTTTTTCATCAAATCCATCATTTTAATTATGTTCGATTCATGGATCACTAATTGGTTACCTCATTCAATACTAACATAATTATTATCTTGAGAAGGATCAATCGAGATTATAATGTCCCTTTTTGTAAGTGATCCTTAGATTTTAAATAGTGCATTAACACACATCATAATTTTTTTAGGAAATCTTTCATTATAGGTCTCCATTTTTTCTTCCTTCACCATTTTCCAACTAGTTTTTTTTTTTTTTTTTTAATGAGCCTAGGGTTTTAAAAGTAACCCCTTTTGTAATAATATTTTTTTATAATTCTCTTTTAAAAGAAATCCTTAAATACTCTTTTATATATTCATTGTGAAAGAATATACATTTTAAAACCAATAATTTTTTTCTTCTTCAATTATTACCTCCACTTTTATAATAAGACACCAACTTTAATATTTCTTCAAATATATATTATTGTTCCAGACTTCCTTTTGTTGGGCTTTCTTCTTATACACATTAACAATATAATTTTGAATTCATTAATCTTGCTAAATTTTCTTTGTGGGATGGCTAGATTAATTAAATTATTTTTTTTCTTGATGTGTTATGAGGAGTCGTGCAAATATGTAGGAACAATGGCAACAAATATGCTCAAGCTTAACTGTGATGAAGGTGAACCAGATTGAACTGTTGGATTCGAACAATCGCTGATGGTGTGAAGCACTGTACTGTGGATGCTATACAACGATTGGCGGCAAACAAACAAGGTCGAAGATGCATGGTGGTATAGGGCAAGGCTAGTAGCTTGGGTGTACAAATTCATTGGCGATAATGGTATGTTGTAGACTGTGAACACCTGAATGTGGTGACCGTGCGGGATGCACTCGCGAACTAGCAATGACAACTGCATACAACACGTGTGGCGACAATGAATGTGTGGTTGTGGCTGTGGCTGTCGAGACTTTGATAACATGGATGATAGAACCCTTTTTAAGCTATGGTTTTGTTGTACAAGCTTAAGGGTGACCACTGATGTTTTGTATGGCCGTTAACAGCCAGGGGACAAGGGTGACTGCGTAGGAGAGATGATGCGTCCAGATAAGTTGTTTTTTTTTGTTTTTGTTTTTTTGTTTTGTTTTTTTTATTTTTTAAATTTATTTTTTATTTAGATATATAATTTTATTGTAATAATTTTTGTAATAGTTGATTTTTTTCCTATATAATATGTTGTTTTTTTTTAAACAAATATATATTTTACTCTTTTTTTTTTATATACACCTTTTTTATTCGATTTTTTTTACCACTTTTTTGTTTTTGTTTTTTTAATCTTTCTACTTTTTTTTTTCATATATATATATATATATATATATATAAATATTATTTAATTTAAAATTTTATAACCTTTATTATTATTTTTATTATTTATTTATTTTTTCTTTGATAGCCAAATGCGTGATGGTGAATTCAACAAAATGGAGAACCTCCAACAATGTAGCAAAACACTTAAATTGCAACAACAATGAAGTTGACGAAGTGTCAATGGCCAAAGGCTAGATCACACTGGCTCTGTGCAGTGGTGGAGCGGCCAGAGGATCGAACAACTTTGATACCAATTTAATGAATAAAGTTCATATACTTCAGTGGTATGCTCTGATACCAATGTAATGAACAAAGTTCGTACTCTATAATAATCTTTAGAACATTTCGAAGACAAAGACATCCATTACAGGACAAGTAATTATATATAAACAAATTTGAATACAAGTGAGATGATTGTGTTACAAATGAGAGTTTTCTTTATATACCTAGGCATGTACTCTTTCATGAATGATCATGTCCTTAAGGACATGCCTCTTGATTAACTAATCACTAATTTAATTAATCGTTATTACAATTATCATTATTATTTATATATTTTTATTCATAACAGAAGGTGGGGTGTTGGGGGGGGGGCGGGGTTGTGAACTTAATGCAATTGATCAATTTTGAAACCAAGTTCTATAGGTAGCACATGATTGATTTTTCGCAGTTAACAAGGAAGATTGGATTTCATTAGTTGTGAAGGCTATGAAGATGTTTTTTCTAAGATATGTGTGATTGCTCTTTTGAAGTTCATGTGTGTCTTCTACATTTTATTTATCAACCTATGAGGTAATAAAAGGCATAGGCATTTTGAGGTCTATGCCCCTTATATTACATCATAGATATAATATTTGACCTCATTTTATTTGAATGTACAACATTTTATTTTTCAACCTATATGTTATACAACCTTTCAAAGAATTTTACTACAAAGACATTGTTCCTTGTATTAAATATTATCCCATCATAGCTAAAAGTTTGTTTATTAATTTCAACTCCACAATATGCATGTTAGTTAAACCATTGCTATAAACGATAGCTAAAATAGCTAGACCCTGAAAGAAAATCTTTAACATTAACAAGTAACTTCAAAATTAAGCTAATTTTCAATGTGTTGCATCCATTTTAAGAACCAAACGCTTTTATTAAATAACCCTAATTGAACCTAATGATATGGTTTTTAATAATCCTCAAACTTCTTATTACAAAATGAAAACAAATCATTTCTTTTGCACTCTCTATTAAACCAACATATAGAAACATTGGTATATGGATATAAAATGTTTTTTCAAAAAATGTATATATTGAATGATCCATTTAGGTTGGTTCTAATGACTTTGCTAATAAATTTAAGATATTATTATATCAATTAGGCAACCACAACTCTTTATATCATTTAGATAGTGAGCTGAAAATGCTCGCTATACTTTCTAATTGGCTCTTTTGGCTATATTATATAAAATGAAAATACAAATGTTATTTTTTTGGCTAAGATAAATAAATGTTGTGACGAACCAAAATGATTAAATGTTTATGTAAATTTGAAAATATGATTTAAATAATATTGTAAATATAATTGTTTAAAATGTGTTTTTGAATATATACTTTTAATTCTTTATAAAATTACCAAAATACTTAAATTTTATAAATTAATAATTAAAAATTATTTTTTATAAATTAAATTTTAAATTTTAAGGTTTTTTTAGATATTTTATTAAAATTTGAGCAAAATTAATATGAAAAAAAGACAAAAACATGTATGGAAATTTAATAATTAAACTAAACTAAAAACAAACAAAATAAAACATTTTATTAAAAAAAATCACACTTTACTATTAAAAAAAATTAGAATCAATGTAGTTCAATGATGATTATGATTGCGATTAATTGAAATATAAATGGGAAGCCAAATCTGCATCCACTTAAGCACATGAAGGCACGAGAATATCTTATCCTCTTCGGCTTTATGATCGCCTCAAGCCCCCTCATTCAATGGTGTAAGGATAATACACAATTGTAAGATGTGTTACAACATCGGTTCCAATTACGCCAATTTTCCAATGATAAATGCAATTGCGCCAATTTTCCAGTGATAAACCATTGGGTAATGAACGCTAACGTCCATCAGTATAAATGGAGACAAATAAGTGGGTTCCAATAGCCATATAAGCAAATTGAAGGAATATAACATGTAACTCAATATAAACAAAAACTATCATCTATAAAATGATAATTAAATAAAGTTGTTATTAAATATTTTAATTGGTATCATTAAAATTCTAAAAAAAACGAACAAACAAATTATGTGTTAAGTATAGTTTTTCGTTATACATATTTTTTAATACTAATACTAATATTAGGTTAAAGTCAGTTTATATGTTAGATCTAAGACTTTTGTGATTCATAATATAAATATATGTTTTTCGAAATAATCACATTATTAAAATTTGATTCATCATTTTAAAACCAGCTAATATAATTTATCCACAGATTAATTTATATGTTAAATAATATATATATATATATATATATATAACCATAAAATATTTTATTAGCCAAAATGATGTAAAACTTGATTAAATAATCCAAACACTTCTCCGAATAGAATAATCTCACAATGGACTCCCACATTTAACCGCTTCTTATAAAAATGTCACCCTAAAACCTAATTCCTCACTCAAAAATATCACCAAACTACCTAAATGATATCATTTTTGTGAAAAATGATATCATTTACACGTCGTCCAACCGCCTCGACCTTTCACAAAGGAAAAGGAAAAGCCAAGCTAAAAAGTTATTCGAATCATAACCAATTATCCAGAGTACCACAGTAGACATCCCATCACTTAAACGTGGTACCCATTCTATGCTCCGGTTCACAATATTGTTTAAGAGCAATTTTAATCGAACACAAAAGTTGAAGACCCTAAAACCCCGCACTCCCCTATGGTAATCTCGTTGTGTATTTAGCCGGCGTGGAGTTTAATCCGAACAGGCTTCGTTTTTCCCTCTTTCGTTGCTTAAATCTATTCAGCGTCTCTTGTCGTCGTATTTTCAAATCAATATTATTGTGCGCTACTTCTTATACACATTCTGCCATGTCTATTATCTCAGGCTTGGAGGATTTAGTCGATGGTAAGTCTTTCAATCTTTTCTCCAAAAAAAATTTCTGGTTTATTAATGGGTTAATTTTAATGTGGTCTGGTGTATACTGTGTTTTGTTTTGTTGTGTTTTTGAGATATTTGGATTTCTGTTCTGTATGACTCGACTAACTCCGCCCGGTGACGGTGTTGAAATTACTTTGAGTTGCAGAAACAATTTCCGTCATTACCAACGATGGCCGTAACATAGTGGTAATGGGGACTGTGCGTTGCCTTTAATTTCATGTTAATAGGGCTTGTTTTTTGTGGACCTTATAGGGCTAACTAACCGATTGAAGGAAAAAAAATGCGCTGCAGGGTATATTGAAGGGATATGATCAGGCCACCAATCTCATTATGGATGAATCTCATGAGCGGGTCTATTCCACCAGGGTATGCACGTAGGGTTCTCATTTTTTTGTTAAATTTTAAAATATTCTTTTTTTAATAGGTTTTCTAAAAGCTGTTTAAAATTATACGTTCAAAGAGCTTATGTAAGTTCTGTTATTGCACCATGAGAGCATATCAGAGCATGGAGTAATTAGCTCTTTCTGGCACTGAGAACTGAACCGCAAACTGTGTTTTCTCCGAGATTGTCTTTTCATTAATCTGGACAATATATGGGAAGCCTAAGAAAATAATTGGGCAATTTCCGCATTGACCTTTCTAGTTGTTTTGATAGCTGGGCACGAAATGTTTGAGAAATCGATCATGGTTGGAAGTTGAAACTAGGGGTATGACATTGTCAACGTTAGAGGTCTGATTTGGGTTAACATTCAGTTTTCTGGCCGTTTTTCAAGGATTGTTGTGGTATTGATGGCAAGGGGCACACCGAACTCTTTGATTTTGAGCTGGTGAAGCCCACGGCTCAAACAGAACTGCTCCATGAAATGGGTTCAACTTGTGGGACAAAGACACTTTATGTGGTCTCAAAACTCTACACCGCACAGTTAATCTCTGTGCTATGATGCCATCCTCATGAAGGCATACCACATTTGGGCCTGTCAAACTCATCCCTTTATGCATGTCATGTCAAGAACAAAATTTGGTGGTTTTCGTAGCGTTTCAATACTTATTTTAACCGGAACTCAGGAATAACACATCCTGGATTGATCTAATAAATATTTGGTATAGTGCCATAACGCACTCAGTTATGATGTCAAAACCATCCAAAAAATGTTTAAATGTTCTTACACATTTTCTTACATTGCTACTGAGTCCTAAGTTCACAACAAAGATGAAATTAAAGTTTGAAAGGATGAAACTTAGGTTAGAGCCTAGAGGCATAGATAAATTTTCAGTTTAGAAAAATTCAGAAACAAGCCTGCTGATGACAGGAGGTCATGGACCTGTCTTGCTTTGGACTGATTTACATATGAAAATAAATGGAGCCTATTCTTTCCGAATAGGAACACAAAAATGTTCTTTTGATAACTTGTTTCTTGAAGAGATAGAGGCAGGCTAGCAGCAGAAATAAGCTGAGGAACATTTTAAGCTTCTTAGAAAGTTTGGATTTCAACCTTGAGGTGCAATTCAACATTTACGATTTGCATAGGCAGTCAATTAAAATGGTTTTGTTTTTATTTTTTATTTTTGAACGAAACAGGTAGCTTTATATTAATTCAAAAACTGGAGACAGGGCCAGATCCCTTTACATGTTCTACATTGTCCAAGTTAACAGGGCCTTTCGGCTTGACAAAAATGCTACAGCCACCCAGCAACTTTGTAGCGATACTTAACCTATATCTATGCTGACTGTATATTCGGAAAAAAAAACCCAATTCAAATTGTTTTGTTAGTAGTAAATTCAAACTCTATTTATGTTTCAAGGTTATAACTGGTAGTGTTATTCTGCCTCTTAAGCAATTTCTAAATATGCCCAAAAGGATCCCTGTATAAAGCAAAAGTGTAATATCTGTCATGGGCCTGATGCAAGAGAAATAATTAACACAAGAGAGTATTGAGAAGTACGAAAAAATGGACGGCATAACAAGGTATAATGTGGCTCATGGCAGAGCTGTTGCAAATTGTATATAATTATATCACTTTTGAGATGTGTCAGAGTCCTCTACAGCGTCAAACATGGTAAGTTGCCATTTATTCCTTTTTGCCATACTCTATAGCAAGGTGCTCTTCTGATCGGGTTATGATTGAAGTACCATTATACTGCAAAAAGTAATAGTTTGATGTGGTAAAACTCTTGTTGAGCCGAGAGGCTCATTCTACAGCCCAGTATGATTTGTAAGGGTGTCCGCCTATCATCAAAGTTGAAATTTTGCTCATGTCGGCCAAAATAAAAATTTTAAGAACTCTAAAAATTAAAAAAAATTAAATAACTATACAAAACATTTAAATAATGTCGGCTCATAAAAGAATTTGCACGTGAAGAAATTGGATCCCTCTCGGCTCATGGTAGATCTGTATTTAAGATGGATCTATGCTGGTTACCATAGAATTGAAGACACAGTTGTCATTCTGATACCTGTGAACATCAGTGATGAACAATGCTTCATCAACACTTTGAGTTGAATTAAGCCAAATATATCCTTGTTGCCTCCAAGTTCCAGGTCATGGGAATGTAGATCCAACGACTTCCTAGTGGTATAGGTCATATAGACGTTTAACTGTGGATTTTGTATAGACTAGAAACTTGCATATCCTTCCAAACTGCCACACTGCTAATATGTTCTTTGCACCTCTGATCAGTTCTTGACTCATCTTGGTGCTATTACTCTTTATTTGCCCATCAGAGTAGTTATCTTCCCTCTCAAGGTTGAGGCATAGCTAACAGTTTTTTGTGCAGTAGAACACTGCATACATTTCCTCCACAAGTATTTCTGGGGTTGGATTTTATTTAGCCTCACTGCCATTTTTTTCTTCCTCTTTTTCATTGTCTCTGATCTGTGGATTATTCCAAAGTTTTTATATGTGTGGCTTATATGTGCCTCTTCCATTTCATACGTGTATTAGACTACAGTGTTAGAGATGAATATGCTTCGGATGGCAAGAGAAGCTCATCATTACCTGTTTGACTGTTAGTTTCCTTTTGCTTTGAAAATCGATACCTTTTTATAATGATGATATTTTTGTAGCCTAAAACCTTAAATAAGATACCTAAAGTATAATTTGGATATATTGTGTACTGAAAACCAGAACACTTATGTTTCTAGATAGATTTGTATGTAGAATTGTACCTGGCATATTTTTGTTCAACATTTCCCTTATTTAAAAAAAATTACTTTCCAGTTCACACTGAGTTTTTCTGGAAGGTAACTTCCCAACAGTAGATGTGGAACAAGTTTATGATCTAGTTTGGAAGCTATATGGTGAAGTCACTACTTCACACTTTGCAATTGTTCCTTTATACTTCGTAGTTTTATGATATGTCTGACTATTTCCCTAGTTACTACAGGTAATACTAGATGTGAATTAATTTACTAGGTTATGTTCTGATAAGTCATTCGGTGATTTTCATATCAGACAGGAGTTGAGCAACTTGTCTTGGGCTTGTACATCATCAGGGGAGATAACATGTATGCCCTTTACTTCTTTTGGCTCATCAGTTCTATGCCCCTATTGTGTTTAGCCTTTAGCTTTCTCTAACTTTATAAGAATTTGATGTATACAGTAGTGTAGTTGGTGAGTTGGATGAAGACCTTGATTCAAATCTGGACTTATCACAGCTAAGAGCACAACCTTTAAAGCCTGTAATGCATTGACAAAGGTATAAATGCTTCATTAGCCAGTGATTGAAGTGGCAACATCCTGCGGATTTCATGGGTTGTTTTTTAAGCTGTGGGGCAATTATGTAAATCGTTTTGTTTTTATTTGTTACATTTGTTGATACTCTTGAGTCTTTTGTCGTCATTGGCATAGGTGATCAGGTTAAAATTACAGATGAAGTACATGAAAGACACATGTAGTTATTCTTGCTGAATGCTTTGGAGGAAACAATGGATTTATTATTCGGGATGTCAGAGAAAACATACTGGATTTAAGAGCACTTTGCTGTTGGAGAATGTATTTAGACTTCAATGTATTTCTTAAATTTCTTCCTGTATAAATTGATCTTTAGAGCATTCAGATGCTACAACAAACTGGCTTTGCTATGCAGGAGCTATCTTTCAATAGGACTTTTGGTGTAACATTTTAAAGTGGTGATGTGACTACACACGACAAGCAAACTATGTTGTTTCTTTTATCTTTTATTCTTCGTTGGAGGTCATTATGTTGGAAAATCAGGAAACTTATGTATTATAGATGATTTTCCTTAACTTGATAATTACTTGTGATATGTGTTGGCCTTTTATTATTTTTATTAGTTCTTGTTCATCAAGCAATTACCAAAACAATGAAGATCACAACAAGACAAAGGACACAAGATATAGGCTCCAAGCCAAGGCAAAACCCTTCCAAGGGGAAAACACAGAAAAAATGATTCTCTTCTTATAGAATCTTCTTGCAATGAGACTTCCAAGACCCAAAGACCAAAGCCCAACATCCTCCCTAGCACCAAGTCAGCCCCCTAGCAAAGTCTTTTTCAAGGCAACTTCCAAACTTTGACCTACTACAACGTCGTCCTAGATTTTTGGCCCTGCATTTGCACATTAGAATTTTGGCCTTGTAATTTCGGCCTCTTCCAACTGGCAGCAACAAAACCCTAACTTCGCACGTGTGGAGAGAGATAAATGATCCCAAGACACTTCAACTTCTCTTCTTTGTCCTTTCCAACTCCTTTTCTCCTTCACTATTGCAGATCGAACTTGTGAGATGTGTGTCTTAAATGAGGTCGAGGTCCTTGTATTTCTAGCCTTCTTGAGGGGCTGAATAGCTCTCCCTTAGGCCGACTTGTCCTTGATTGGGGCCGACTTGGTCTTGGAGGAACAAATGGCTTTTTCTTGACAAAATAAATATTTTCCTTTGTTACAATGAGTCCAATGGGACTATAATACATGACATAAATTACACTTTGTCCTAAAAAAGACCTAGAAAGACCTGGAAGCACAAAGAATATGCTTTTGACCTAGACTTGAGCATGAAACCCATGCTTTACATAAAATACAAATTTTCTTTTTTTTCTTTTTCTTTCTTTATACAAAGTATACAATGTTATGATTACAAATAGGTCCTTATGAAGACTGAAACTGGTTACAATTTCCAACACTCCCTCTTAACTAGGGAGGTATTCATAATGGGGCCGACTTGGTCTTGGAGGAACAAATGGCTTTTTCTTGACAAAATAAATATTTTCCTTTGTTACAATGAGTCCAATGGGACTATAATACATGACATAAATTACACTTTGTCCTAAAAAAGACCTAGAAAGACCTGGAAGCACAAAGAATATGCTTTTGACCTAGACTTGAGCATGAAACCCATGCTTTACATAAAATACAAATTTTCTTTTTTTTCTTTTTCTTTCTTTATACAAAGTATACAATGTTATGATTACAAATAGGTCCTTATGAAGACTGAAACTGGTTACAATTTCCAACACTCCCTCTTAACTAGGGAGGTATTCATAATCCCATCACATGGTACAAGGAATCTCATCCTTGAAGCATTCCCATAAGAAGAGTCGGATTGATAAGCCATCTTTGTCAAGCATCTATATCATTACCAACATTATCCTTGAAGGCCTTAACTAGACAAGCTCAACTTCAATCGAGAGCATTATGCTGGGAGGCTTTATGTGAGCTGCCACACTACCTCTAAGGCACATACCCCATTTGGATGTTCACTGGGTATGTCCTTATAGGACTACTCTTATCTTGGATTTCCAATCTTGAATCCTCAAAGAATATCGGTCCTCTCCCACTACTCTTATCTTGGATGCCCTACCTCATCCTCAAAGGGTATCGGTCCTCTCCAACTACTCTTATCTTGGATGCCTTACCTCATCCTCAGAGTATCGGTCAACAACTTCTTTTCTTGGATTCTACAATCCATAAGAAGTTCTAATCTCAAATGCATATCCAATTCTTTGGACTCCATTCTTTATTTATGGCCTTCACCAAGACTTACGACTCCTAGTCTTGGTCTAGTGAATGACCCATAAAGACAAGAACTATCCAACATCATTCCCTCCCAATTAGGGAGGAGATGTCCACCAAACCAAGCTTACCTCTCAGGTACTCAAGCTTCTTGTTTGGTAACACTTTAGTCATAATATCTGCTATTTGTTCATTTGTAGCTAGATAGCGTAGCTCCACGACACCATCTCGTACCAAGCTTCTGACATAGTGGTACTTATTATTTATATGCTTCGTCCTAGCATGGAAAACCGGGTCTTCTGTCAATCTTATGCAACTTTCATTATTACAATGTATTTGTGTAGGGCTAAGTGGTCCTTCGAACAAGTCTAATAGTAACTTCTTGAGCCAAACTATTCCCTGACAAACTTCTTGCATCAACATATTCAGTGTCAACACTACTCAAAAGCAATTGTATCCTGCTTTATGCCCATCCATGAGACCATGGAAGATCCTAGGTTGAAGCATCCACCTGTTGTGCTTCTTCCATTTGTCACTGCCACCCCAATCTGACTATATATCCCATGAGTTGGATTTCATCACTAGTGTACTGGAGGCAATGATGTATGGTTTTGCGCAAATACCTTAGGATATGCTTGACTGCAATTCAATGATCATGTTTTGGCTTCGCTTAAAACTGACTTGGGACATTTATTGCAAAACAAATGTTAGGCTGTTAAAATTTGCAACTAGGGTCACATTCCACCTTGGGACTTCTCATTTGATGGAGATGGTGATTACATTGGATTCCTCTTTTCGAGAGGTCCAAGATTGATATAAAGATCATCTCATTCGGACAAGCAAAAGTGTGATTTTGAATTTATGACCACACGTGCAAATTGTTCAGGTCGGCTTCAGCTTAATGTAGGCTCAAGAAGCCCAATGGATGTGTCTCTTCACCCACAACGAAGTGTATAAATATTAAATAGAAGAGGCCTTACACCTCATTTGGACATCCATCACTCACACATTCTTCTCCCTCTCTTCATCAGATTGGTTCGTACAACTTGGGCAACCCCTCTCTCTCTCTCATACGTGTGGCAAGGAGGACGATTTTATGGGCAGAAAATTACAGGCCGAATTTCAGACGTTAGGACCAGCGTTGACCAAGGCAATTGACCTCTTTTGACTGCGGTTTTGAGGGCTGAATTTCGGTTTCTTTAGGCCGCATTGACTGGCACATAAATCAAGGATCTTGGAGCTGTCTGACCTGCGTTGACTGCAGGCTTGTTTGACCACAAAGCTGACTGTAGGTTGATCGAGTTTGACCAAATCTTTTATGATTGTTTTGGGTTGAATTTGATCACTGATGGAGGCCGAATTAGACTACCTTTGACCGAGCTTCAAAGGAGGTGTTTTACTACTGTTTTGACTAAAGTTGACTTTTTGGTTAGGGTTGAAGTTTGACTGTAGAATTTGGCAGGGATGATTTGACTTTGTATTGGGCTAGTCTATTTGACTTTTGTACTCTCTCTGTGCTGAACTATTGAATAATAATAAGAAGATTTGATCAAAGGGTTTTCCCCACATTGGGTTTTTCCCTGCCATCTGCCAAATTTGGTGTTCTCTTGTCTTTGCTTGTCTTCTGCATTTGTTTTATGTTCTCTCTGCATTTACCGTCAATGTGATTGCTACTGGAAATAATTGGAAATTGTTATTGGGCTGCTAAAGGAACATTGAAGTAAATTGTGCTAAGCATAGAACCTACCATTGTTATCTAAAATTAACACAAGTCTTGTATTTACCAAATACATCAAGGACCCAATCAACTTTCTCTACCAAGCAGGATCCATCGGACTAGAATATGATCTCCTCAACTTCTTTATATTGGTAATCATAGGAGTCATCATAGTCTTGCTATCCATCATGCCAAATTTATGAAGAATCTTCATCACATATTTTACCTTGACCGAGATATATTTCAATCACCTGGCTTCTGCCAAACTTCTAGTCCCAAGTAGTAATGCATAATCCCAAGATCCTTCACATCAAACTCGTCTGCTAACTGTTTCCTGCATTCCTGAATTCGATGCTCTACACGTGTGTCAAGTAGATCATCCACATACAAAATTATGATCACTGGTTCACCTTGAACCACCCTGATGTATAGGTTAGGATCTGCAAAACTCTGGGTAAAACCAAACCTCAACATGTATGCATCTATTCTTGCATACCAAGCTCTAGGTGCTTGCTTTATGCCATATAGAGGTTTCTTCAGCTTGCAGACATGAGCCTCCCTTTGATTTATTTCAAATCCTTGAGGTTGATCAATGTTCCTGACACATTCTTCAATTGTTCTATTCTTCCTTTCAGCCACGCCATTCTGTTTAGGATTATAAGGAACAATTAGCTCCCTCTTAGTCCCTGCTTCCTTGTAGAATGCTATTAGTTCTTTGGAGGTGTATTCTCCACCATTGTTGGACTTCAGAGTCTTGATCTTTCTCTCAGTTAGATTCTCCACTTCATTCTTGAATTCTCGAAACTTCTCGAATACCTCATCCTTGTTCCTGAGGAGGTGTGGCCAAGTTTTCCTTGAGAAATCATCAATGAAGGTTACATAATATTGATGCCCACCAAGAGATTTTACTGCCACATGTCCACATACATTTGAGTGTATGAGATCTAAAACTTCCTTAGATCTAGTATCACTTCTCGCAAATGGCTTCTTCACGTTCTTGCCTAGAGCACATCCCTGAAAAGTTCCTCCATGATCTTCCTTTAATTCGGGAATGCCATTGACCATTTGACTTAGAGATCACAAAATCTTTTGGTGAAGGTGTCCATACCTTCTATGCGATAGTTTGGAAGGGCTTACATCCAAGTGGATTAGGGCTTGGGATAAATGTGTAAAAAGTATAGAATGTCCCTTCACGAATCCTAATTATCCTAGCGTTATCAATATTAGAGCCCTTACCCCAAACCAAAACCTTGCCATCAACAAAAGCTATTTTGTCACCCTTATCCTCTAGACAAGTAATAGAAAGTAAGTTTTTCTTCAAACTTGGAACATATAGAATATTGTTGAGGTGAATACTTCCCACCAGACTCAAGCTCCAATGAAGTAGATCCAATCCCTTTCACTGGATAACTCTTCTTGTCTCCAAGTTCGATTGAGTGAGTGGAGGTTCCTTTTGACAAGGTCTAACGTTGACTGCATTCTCTCGTCATGTATATGGAAGCACCACCGTCAATAAACCATATGTTCTCATCCTTGAAAGTGCCAGATAAAGCAGAGAATAAACTTCCATCTATTACTTCCTTCACTAGCTTGGAGTTGATCTTCAATATGCAATCCTGGATAGATGTAATTAGATTCCCAAGAAACTTGAAACCCTTCCTTATAACCCTTGTCATAGTGCCAACTAAGATGTGATCTTTAGTCCCCTTCTTGCACCTTAGCTCTGATACCATGTTGGAAAATCAGGAGACTTATGTATTATAGATGATTTTCCTTAACTTGATAATTACTTGTGATATGTGTTGGCCTTTTATTACTTTTATTAGTTCTTGTTCATCAAGCAATTATCAAAACAATGAAGATCACAATAAGATAGTACATAAGATATAGGCTCCAAGCCAGGGCAAAATCCAGAAAGAATGCTTCTCTTCTTATAAAATCTTCTTACAATGAGACTTCCAAGACCCAAAGACCAAAGCCCAAGATCCTCCCCAACACCAAGTCAACCCCCCAACAAAGTCTTCTTCAAGGCAACATCCAAACTTTGACCTACTGCAACTTTGTCCCAGATTTTCAGCCTTGCAATTGGCAGCAACAAAACCCTAACTTTGCATGTGTGGAGAGATAGATGATCCCAAGACACTTCGACTTCTCTTCTTCATCCTTTCCAACTCCTTTTCGCCTTTGCTATTGTAGATCGAACCTAGTGAGATGTATGTCTCAAATTAGGTTGAGCTCCTTGTATTTAGGCGTCGAATAGCCCTCTTTTAGGCTAACTTGTCCTTGACTAGGACCGACCTGGTCTTCGAGGAATAAATGGCTTTTTCTTGACAAAATAAATATTTTCCTTTGTTACAATGAGTCCGAATGGGACTATAATACATGACATAAATTATACTTTGTCCTAAAAAGACCTAGAAAGACCTAGAAGTACGAAGAACATGCTTTTGACTTAGACTTGAACATGAAACCTATGCTTTACATAAAATATAAATTTTCTTTTCTTTCTTTTTCTTTCTTTATACAAAGTATACAATGTCATGATTACAAATAGGTCATTATGAAGACCAAAACTAGGTACAATTTCCAAGTTTCCAACATATTAGGGACTTGGGGAGTTTCATGCATACAGGCATATTACAGTACTCCAAAATTCAAATTGGCCAATTAATATGTTGAATGGAAATCTAAGAGACTTGTTTTTCTTAGGTTTCATATTCATGTTTGGGATATGTTTGATATGGTTCATTTTTTTGTTCAAGATATGGCTTATTCACCCTACTAATGCAACTTCCAGCCTTTACATGTGGATTCTCCAACTCAAATTCAGATTCAACCCCAATGATGGTATCACCTTTTTATCTAGTAGAACTCAAATCTCAATACAATTGATTTATTTCACTTGGAGGCAAATTCGTAGCATTACTGATAGGATCTTGTCATTGGATAATAAAACAAATTTCAAATAATATATACAAGTATATTTTGTACTCTAATAATTTAGTGCTGAACAATTCTGTTATTTTTGAACGAGTCAAAGGGTTATATACCCAGTCCAAGATATATTTAACAGAGTGGTCGTCGAATATCCAAGTCTTATGAAATTTTGTGACTTTTAAATGTTTTTACTATGTTGTGGTCTGTGAAAAAAGTTTAAAATGTTAAAGAGTCTGAAACTGACCTACCATTTGCCTATTCAAATGGTTGCAAAATAAATCCCAACACTTTCTTGATTAACACTCATTTCCAACTTTTCCCTTCTTTTGCGTTGATTTTTTTCAATAATTTGTCATATTTTCTTCTTCCCACTATCCTGTCTATATGGGGCATTGGCCAAGCATCCAGGCTTTGACAATGGTCCTTGGTACTAGACAAACTCTTTTAGGCTACTACATTATTGAAAGCTGTTTCAAGTTTTTATCCTCTAAGTAGGAGTTCTGCATTAATTCATCAGATTACTGTCTTATGTGGCTTATAACTTATGTATTAGGCAATGAGAAGAATCTTTCTAGAATCATCATTGAATTATTAAATGTAATATTACATTGGCTGTTTTTGCTGCACTTGATCTTCAACATTGAAAAGAAAAGATATTGGAAATTGTAAAGGTTGCTGGAACCTGGTATATCCAGTGTGTAAAGCATTCACCATTTTGGCATGTTATATTGCTTGAAGGACTTGTATGGCCATAACTTTTCTTTGCTTGCAACATTGTAAGGAGGTTGCCAACACCATAATGATTAGCGGTGACTCGTTTTTCCACACTGAATGGTCATTTATAATTTATTCTTGTTTACCAATTGTTGCTTCCATATTTTCTCATATCAATTTAAGATGCTTTCATACCTCTTTCATGATTTCCCACTTTGATCTATGAAGTTCAGAAGTATGTTGGGTTGAATTGAGTCGGAGAATCCTTATCCAGTTGCTGGAGTTTCATATACATAATGACAAAGTTGCTAATTGCTTTACCAAATTTTGCAATATGTAAATATAATTTCCTGTAACCCTAAACCCTCTTTTTTCTAAATACAACGAGCATGTGATTTTGTGCTCCTTTGCACCGCCTTCCTTGATAAACTGCCTTCCCATGGCATTAGTGCGAATGTGATGAACACCCAGTTTTTATATAGAAAGTTTGAAATTTATGAGCAGTTCATAAATAAGATTAACTGATTTTCATTGTTGACCTTTTTGTGTTTGTCCAGAATAAGAAAATCATTGTGTTATTTTTTGTGGTGAAAGAGACTAATAATGAGTAATTAAAGCCCTATTTCTTTCCCCATTGATGTTAAAAAGCCCATTTACTAAAATAGGTGCAAGGATAATTTATCTTTTAATTCCTGCCAATTTTTGAAAGTAACAGCGATCAAAATCATTCTAGCATAGGTGGTTTAGTTAATTGTTGACTCACCAATTTTGTGGCATCAAATTAATAGAAACAATGATCAATGCACAAACAAATAATTGGTTTGGGGGCTTTAGAGTTTTGGACCTTGGGCACTTCAGTTGACATTAGACAATATGCCATATTACGATATTTGAATGCATATTTTATTTTGCAATTGCCAGATGGCTATGTATGCAGCAAACAGGTGCTATTTCATCATTCATGCTCCGTTGAATGAATTGATGCGATTGTTCTCAGATTGTGCTTATGCAACTGATGAATGTGCATTTTATTTCTACTTGAACAAATATATATATATATATATATATATATATATATATATTTGTTCAAGTAGAAATAAAATGCACATTCATCAGGTGCATAAGCACAATCAACCAGGTCCTCCAGTTATTGTGAGCACCACATCATCATCAGCATACTAACCAGAATGAAGAGGTCTAAGTCCAGACTGGGACCCAAAATTTCAAAAACAGCCCATCATTGTCCACAAGTGCCACAGATTATGACTGTCATAGTAAATTGGCTTCAATTCAAAAAAAATCATTTAATGACTGCTGACTAACTATGGAGATCTGTCCATCTTTGTATTCCTGAATGAAGATATTATTTTCCTGTAGCCGAACACCATCTTTGGAGAGATTGTCCACTCACTGATTCAATTCCCTGTAGATATGCCTAAACTGGATGTGTAAGAATAGTCTAGTAATGTCTTTGATCCTTATCAACCAATGGACGAAGGGAGATATTATGCAGCTGGGCAACACTGTTAAATATTGTAATAACAATACCTGAGTCTCAAAAAACCTAGAGGTCCTCCATACCACTAAGCTTATATGTAATATCCCTATTTTTGGTTTCCCTTATGATGCAGTTAGGGTGGATTTCCAGGGTTTGTGTCAGCCATGTCACAAGAGTGAGATTATGTCATCGGTGGGCCCGAAGGGTTTTGAAGGAGTTTTATGGGGTTCGACAGGGTTCGCTTGCCATATTTTGTCATCAATGTCAGTTCCACACAGTTCGTTCTTGGTTCTGTTGCATTCCAACAATTCTCATAAAATGGGGTTATTATCAAACATATTTTAATTAAATACTCTAAAGGTGTTATTTGAAGCAGATTATTTGGAGAAACACCTTAGTGTAATAGCTCGTTGGAACTGGATGAAGAAATCTACAGGATGAGATGATGAAAAGTGACTTTCAGTGGCGGGAGAAATTGTAGAGGTAGATTAATCATTTTCCGAGATTAAAAGTGACTTAAATAAAATGTTACTTAAATAAAATAAAAGGGAGAAGCCTCTAGAATGAAGATAAAATAATAAAATAAAAGTGCAAATGGAGAAGCTTCTAGAATGGGAATAAAATAATAAAATAAAATTGCTTTTAGAAGGTTGAAGAGAGATCCATCGATTCTTTAAAAGGGGGGGTAAGCAAGCCTTTTGGATCATCAGGTTTTAATCATTTGTTGTTTGCGAAGTGTTACTGCTCAAACTAGTAGGGGTCCTAGGAGGGGATCCTATAGAGAAACTACTAGGTTGAGGGCAACAATGGAGCGATAGTTCACTATCACCTCAGCTAAAGCTCATTGCTATTTATAGACTTTCACTGATGGGATGAGTTTCGATATACAAGGAATCACGAGAAAATATAGTCAATGATAAGATGAAGAAGTGATTCCTAGGCCTATTCACAAGAGAGACTCAATTAGGTAGGTTGCATGCTTTAGAAGCAAGGTGATAGGCTCTCTAGGAAGTGCTAAGAGTATCTTTAGGGCTAGAGTTTGAGAGTATGTATTGTCAAGAAGGCTCCTAGACCTAGAGATCTTTGTGGGGACATGGCTTCTATGTGATCTTTGTGAAAATGGCGTTAATAAGTTTTGGGACCACACGAGACCAAGTGGATCCAAAATTAGGTCAAGGGTATAGAGTTGATCAACCAAGGAGGGGCTTGACCTAATTAGGAAGGAGAAGAGGATCAATGGAGAAATTTTCTTTTGGTTAAACACAATGATCCCAATGAGGCAACTAGCTATAGGAAACCTAGGGCAAGAAACGATCTTCGAGCTAGGGCTTAGTGTATCTCAAGTTCACACCATAAACATTTCTTGAAATTTGGAGGGCCTCTAAAGGAAACCCTAGCGCAATTATGGGCAAGAGATCAAAGTCTCTTGATGGCTAGAACATGAGATAAATGATGTCGTAGGTGACCTATGGAGGCTAGGCCTAGAAAGAGGAAGAGAGGTGAGAGAAATAAGCTTCGAAAGTGACCACCTATGGAAGGATTAGTGCCTTGTCCTTTAGGAGAGATGGAGTCAAGGAGAATTTATTGTTTGGAAAGAATTCACCCAATCAAGGAGGCCTTCAAGCAACTTCGCATGGCATTACGACATGAGAGCAGCTACTTCAAGGACCTTATACTTCGATTTGCAATAATCGATGACTGAACGAGATGTATTTAGCACAAGTTATCTCTAGGAACATTCACCCATTCATACATGGTCCATGACATGATGCAATGCTACAAATGATCAAAATTTCCACCAATTCGTATAGGAAAGCAGTAAATTTTAAACTTGTATAGCGAAAATGCCAACAACATTCACGTGACAGTAAATAACAAGAATGAGCATGCAAAAGAGCACTTACATGTATAAAAGAGTATATCCAATCATCGAATTATGCCAACAATGAAGCTCCAAGACAAGAGAAGTAGTTCCAAACATCAAAATTCATCCATATCATCCAAACTCATCCTCCAAAAGGGATAGTGAAAATCTCACAAGAGCTAATAATCACTGAGTTCGATTTGTCTATTTTGGTCTAATTGAGCCCCAAATGATAAAATAATGTGCAATAATAACATCCCTTGGTGACAAGCCCACCAAGATAGCTTAATAACATAATAAGAAGCCTCTCTAGAGGGTTGAATTATCAATAAAGTGAGTCGTTGGGCCTTTGAGGAGGCCCAATGAAGTCCCGAGTGTGCCATGATGAGAGAATGGACCTCAAACATTGTGGACAAGGGGTTGACCCCATGTTTTCCAAGCAAATCCTTGTGGTGCCCCCAAGTGGGTGTGAGGGGGGCACAAGGACATCCTCATGGGTCTCCAAGTGGATCGAAAGTTCCTGTAAACCACCTGCAAGGGCTAGGATGATGACATAAGTCCTCATCTGGACCCCCCAGATCATTTGCTAAGTGTGTGGTGCAAGCGTGGAGCCGGCTGGGCATGGTGAACTAGGTGCTTCATCCTCATCCAAAAGTGGAACACAGGCATTCAATGGGTGGTGCTGGGCATCCATGAGGTACTCTTTGCTATGGTGGAGGCCCATGGTTCTCAACGCTCACCCTACAAGTGCCAATGTGGCCCTCTGGAGGGCTAGGACCTCGTATAGGGAGACCAAGCTCCAAATGGAGACCCACCTGCAATCCTGCATAAGATCCAATGCTCCCCCTTGCCCTCTAATACAATAAATCATTAGAATAATCAAGTAATAAAACTTACAAGCCATGGAATCAATGGGGTACTTCATGGTAGCATGCCCTTCAATATTGGGCTTTGGCATGTACAAGTGTCTCCAAGCTCAATAGGAAGTTAATCAAGGACCTTATTAGGTGGTTTCAACCATTAAAGGGGGTGACATGTCCATGGTACATCCCTCAGGTGACAGGTGGCAAATGATGTAGTAATGGGACCGAGTGCGGATCAAGGGAATCATCCTGACCACATGTCATGGTACAAGGGTGGCTATAATAAGGGAAGCCCAACCTTTGTTTTTCCACCCTTCTTCATATGCCTTTTTCCTTTGATTGTTTTTTCTTCATAACTGCTCAGGGCTCTAGGGGAGGAGAGCATGATGTATAGTATATAGCAGTGGATACCCCTTTAAGGTGGGGCAGTTCATTGCCCACCAGGGGTTGGGACAATCATGGGTTCCTTAATGATGGAGGGGGCTCATCTAGAGTCCATAAGAACCAGGGTGATGGCCATGGATAAGGGGTAGAGCTCATGTTTGGCTTTTGTCCACGTGCTAAATTTGTATGTCTCGAATGCCTTTTGCTCTTTGTGGTACATTTCTTGTTGGGAGGCCAAATTATGCTTTTTCTTTTCTTTTTAGTTGCACCAACTTCTAGGTTATCGTTTCAGGCCCACTCCAATGTGCGGACAAGGGGAGAAGGAGGCTAATCCTATGTGGACCCATTGGACACATGTGGACCCAGATGGGAAAAGAGATGAATAGGGCTAAAATGAGTGGAAGGGGGTGATGTATGTGGTGTCTGGAAGAGGGACCATGCAACCAAACTCGGGATTTCCCAAGTAGTGCCAACCCTAAAGCTAGTGGCCAGTAAAGGAGATCGCACGGGACTAGGATATAAGACTAACCATGGAATCAGACAGTGGAGACAATAGTACAAAGCTAGCCCATTCTTTCTGCCGAATCCCCCTACCAATCTATGCCCAAAAGTGCCCATGACAAGTAAGGAAAATTACTCAACTATACTAATGAAAGGCCATACCTTCGGGGTTGGGAGACCCACCTTCAAACATCCAATCATAACAAGTGGTCGAGGGACCATGAGGCCGACTCGGGTGTCGGAGATAATGGCACATCGAGCTATCTGGTGGCTACAAGGGGCTACTGGTTGTCGGTTGAGGACCATCTAGGAGAAAATTTTCTCCTATATACACTACCCACAAGTGGTGGGTAACATGAAGATTTGGGAAATTGTCCTCATAGGTTATTATGCTCGGGATGAAAATCCTTAGGTACCTTGGTGGGGTTGGACGAAAACCCATCTCATTCGTTGGTGAATTCATTTAGAATTTATATATTGGTTCCAATTATAGTTTTGGGAGGCCAGAATTAGTATTGCAATAGTGATTTTGGAGGTCATTACTTCAACTATTGACATGCCATTTGGCTGGAGCAATTGATAGTTTGTATTGGCATGTAATCTTGCTTTAGTAAATTAAATAAAACCAAGTTTTGTTGCATGTGTCTCGTGTTTACTCTAAAGTTGCAACATTTATGATTTCTTTTACTTGTGCAATTTTATTTGAGTTGTTAAAATTGTGCAAATTGATTGGATTTAATTGAAGAAACTCATGGAATGATTTTTTTAAGCAAAATTCTGAAAAAATATGTCCAAATTATTTTTGGAACACTGCATGAGCAAACTTGTGTAACAAAATAGAGCCATGAATTCACTATAATTATTAATGTATCTCGATCATTGTTAGCAATGCGATGAAAGTAGTGAGTATCATCAAGGAGACCATTAAGCTAAGAAAACTTGCGTAACAACATAGAGCCATGAATTTGTTGAAGAATGTAACTAGGTTCGGTTTTCATAATTGTATTTGAGTCATAATGAAATGTATTTATCAAAAAAAGAAAAAGAAATTATTATTATTATGACTTATTAAAGGATGGGTTTTGTGCTTGGGTCATCATGTTATAGGTCAAGGTCCCCATTGAGGGCTTCTAGGTTTTGTCTTGAGCCATTAGAGTCATTGTTCATTTTGTGGTACCCTTCTTGGGCTTTTTAATCATGTAAAAAGAATTATTATTGAGTAAAATAAGTCATTTGTCACCTCCACACCAAGTCTGCCTTACCTGATCAAGTCTGGCCTACATGAAGGTAATTCGACCCATAGAAAAGGGTATATATAGAAGTGCAGTTTGATTCCTTTGGAAAACACTCACAAGTTCGATATTAAAGAGAGAGAAGCAGAAGAATACGAAATTGCAGAAGGAATAGAAGGAGATTTTCTGGAGAAGAAAAATCAAAGTTTTTGGGTCATCTCTCTCACACGTGTGGATTTTCTGGGCTACTGTTGGAAGGTCGAAGTACTGCATTAGGGTCGAAGTTTTGTTGCTGGGGAGATCGAAATTTTATGGCTGAAATATCGAAGTACTAGGTTAAAGTTGTTGCTAGAAGGTTATCATTTGCAGAAAAGGAAGGGCTGACTTGGTGATTGGAGGAAGTCTTTGCAGTGTGTCTAGGTCAAGGAGTCTTGGATCATCTCGTGAAACTATTAAAAGAAGGGTTGTTGACTGGGTTTCCCCTAGATAAGGGTTTTTCCTTGGTTGTTTGCCTACATCTAGTGTCTTTGATCTTTGTGTTATGGTTATTAATAATTGCTTGATGAACTTAAAAGAAGAACACAAGAAAGTTAATAAGATCATAAGGATATCACAAGTAATTATCAACATAAAGAAAATCTTTCTGCCTTTCTGATTTTCCAACATGGTATCAGAGCTAAGGTGAAGAAGAAGGAAAAAGGCAACCTAAATATCTATTCAAAGGAGAATAAGGAAATCTCAAGAAGTTGAATAATCGTCATCAAAGGGGATCATCTAAGAAGTCAAGCCTACTATCTTCAAGAACAATGTCTAACTCAATGAAGGGAGAAAACAAATTAGAAGGAGCATCCAATTATAGGGCATGGAGAAAGAGGAGAGATCCCATCCTCGAGAAGAATAAAGTCTTGGATCTAGTCAAAGAAAAAGTAAAGAACCCTACAAATGAATCAAGTGATGCAGAAAAGGCGAAGTTCCGAGAAACAAAGATATTGACCATGACCCTAATGGTGGATGGAATAAAGGATAGCCTCATCCCATATATATCCAACATAGATTCTGCTCAAGAGATGTATGAGGCCTTATCCAAATTATTCACAATCAAGAATCTTTGTCAAATTGCAAGTCTTAACAATGAACTAAGAATTATGAAGATGACAGAGGAAGACACTGTGGCATCCTTCTTTGTAAGGTTAGCTAGAATTAGAGATGAACTCCAAGCAATAGATGAGATAGTACTTGAAAAGGAGATTGTAATCACTGCACTTCTAGGATTACCAACATCTTGGAATTCCTTTTCATCAGGTGTCAACAGTTGGAAGGAAACTCCTACATCCGAACAATTATGGAATGCATGTAGTCAAGAAGAAGTCAGATTTCATTAGTAAGCAACAAAGAGAATGAAGAGGAGAAAATTTCAAATGCCTATTCTGCTCATCACAGGAGCAAAGGAACCTTCAAGAAGTCTAAAGGCCCTAGAAGGAAGGTAGACCTATCCAAGATAGAATGCTACAATTGTCACAAGATGGGTCACTATAGAAATGATTGTCTTGACAATCTGAGGAATAAAAAGAGAAACAAGGATCATGCAAATGTTGCTGATGAAGGACCACCAAAGAAGAACAAGATGGAAGAATCTGAAGTCAAAGACTTATTTGCTAGGGACTCTTAGGACTCTATCCCTTATATATCCTTCTACTCTAAAGTTTTGAATTATTTTCCTTTATGCTTTAATTTCTAGTACTTGTAGGTTTAACATGCTTTGGAAAAACATTTTTGAATTGTTTTGTTAAAATTATTGGTATCCCTCGAGATTGGATTAAGAGGGAGCCCTCACCATTTTTCCAAAGATAAGTATCTTACTCCTTGTATTATCTTTTATATGTGGTTTTCCTTTTCCTATTTAAATGTGTTTGTATTAGATGCTAATAACATTTCTTTTCATATTTTCCTTGTTTAGGAAAAACTTGCTAAAATACTCTAGGGCTATGGAGAAGATCTTACAAGACAAAGCATGATAAAAGTTCTATTGGAATTGATGTCTTGTAAGGTGTGTCTAGAAAACAACTCAAAGGTATGTTCTAGATCATAAGTTTTGTTCTCTTCGTGATAAAGGTACGTTCATTCATCCTAATAAATTTTCTTTACATTACTAACAAGTGTTATGTCGAGGACCTTTGAATCATAGAGATTCTTGTTTGGGTGATTAATCATTCCATTGAATCTACCCTCATTAAAATCATCATGTTTATGGAACCCTAAAAGATTCTCTGAAAAACCCTAACCTAAGGGTATGTCAATGCTAATGTGAAAACCCTAGCCTAATTAGGGTTACTAATGAAATCTAGAAAATACTATTATTTTGATGTTTGGGGTTTTGACGTTATGGAAACCCTAGTCCTTTAGGGTTGGATTGTAATGTATTCCTAGACCTTGAGGTTTTGTTAAATTAGGGTTTATGAGCAAAACCCTTATAATACTAGAGTAAGCTTCTAGGAATGAAACCCTAGGTGTATGCTTGTCCGTCTGATCAAAACCCTAGCCCAATCAAGATTGTTATATGTTTGACTTTAAATGTATTGGTATTTGTGTCTTGGGCTTACCTAATGGATATTGATATGCTTGTGCATGATTATGAAATCCTATATATGTATATGTGCTAACCTAATTGTTGATGTTCATAATTTCTAGTGTTTGTAACTAAGCCCTAGTCGAAGTTTGACATTTTAGGATATAATGTGATGATAAAATCTAGGGTTTACAAAAAGGGTTGGTCATATTGTTGAAACTTTAGATTGTGTTGTGATTGGTTTTGATTGTTGAAGCTTGGTGTCTCATGTATGGAATTTAGGGTTTGCAGTAAATACTAGTAGAAGTCTAACATATGAATTCCAAAGTTGTTATATGCATTGTAGAACTATACTTGTTTGAATTGCTTCTAGTGTTTGCAATATATTATAATAGAGTATGTCATATCTCTGGAAGAAATATTGAGGCCCTATATATAATGAGACTAATATCCTGATTAAGTTACTGATGTGATTTAGGGTTTGTAACAAAACCCAAGCAAGAAGTTGAAGCATAAAAGTATGTGTCTCTTGATGATTATGAACCTAACTAAGTTTAGGTATTTGATGTCTAAAGTCTCCATTATTGTATGATTCTGATATAGTTAACTTCATGGTTCTATATATGTATTTAGTTGTACTTGTTGTCTAACTTGTGCAAGTGCATAATCTTCAAGATGTTAAAGATGTTTGTAAGAAAAGTTGATTTGATTGGCAAGCATGCTGAAGGAAGTTATAGGAATGATGATGATCAAGATGAATTTGATAAGAAGGATTGAAGCTATGAAAGATTCTTCGATGCTATAGAAAGTAGTTGATCTCCTTAGGTTAAGAGGGAGCCTGGATAAAGGAAAGGGTATATATCTTGAGTTTAGAGGGAGGACATACTATAGTCATGATGGATACCTTGAAGAAGAAATTGGAGAATGTATATTGAGGTGCTGTTGAAAGAAGGAAAGCAAGATCCAATTGTAGAATATGTTGTTGCATGTAAGGTATGAAAGGAAGTTGTATGGTTGAGGAAATCTCTATCAAGATTCAAGTCCTACTGTGATAAATTGTGAAGCAACATCAAGATATTTGAAAACCTCGAAGGTTTGTATTTACTTATGTGTATTTGAAAGGTTGTTACTGATTAAAGTTGTGATTGTTCATGTACATCTCTCAAAGTTTTGGAAGCATGATTGATGCTACCGATCTGTTTGATGGGGAGAGATTTGATGTGTTGAGGCTTTGTGTATAATACACATTGCGTGGGAGGACATCTGGCCGGCCTGTGTGTTGATTTTTAGTTCCCAAAGTAGGGAGGGTGGTATTGGTCATAGAGCTTTGACCTTGCATTACGCACCTAGTTCCTGTGAAAATTCAGTAACCCGAATCCTATTGCAACAAATGGAAATAATTCTCTTAATTGTTAAATTATTTTTTAACAATTTATTTACTGTTTGATATAACAAATACTGGAGCAATCACACTGCAACCTACTCAAATAAAATTGCGGAAGAAATAAACACTAGAAGAAATGATAGCACACATAAAATGACAATTATTTTTGGACCATAGTCCTTGGAAAAACCCAACTTGGGAAAACCAGTGCGACAGTGAGGGTTTATTTTATTATGCAGTAGTGAAATCTGAGTACATCTATGAATGCCCAAATGGCAATCCAAACAACAAGAAAATCTGATTAAAATACTGAAGGGAATTACCCTTCTCCCACAGGCAATCTCTGGCTGGACTTTCCCTATCAAAACTCGACCTCTTGGATCATTGCGTCAGTGTCCGTGCTGCTCTGCGTAGCTGGCTAGACGACTTGCTCTGGACTGAGCTATAAGATGAAGTCATTATGCCTTTGGAAGTTGAGAAAATTGTCTCTCCGGTTCTCTGGGATTCCTTCCCGGCCTCTAGAACTGAGAACGAATTTTTCTCCTCTCCAAATCTATGTTGCCAAGAAATGTGGGTTCGGGGACGGTGATAGCGACATGGATGGGGACGTCATTTTTTGAAACAAGTGTGTGGGTTCTTTGGGGGTATATATATATATATATTATATATATATATATATATATTTGTATATTTTTCAACTTTAAACAAGAAAACTAAAATATTTATGATTTAAACATGCATATTATCGAACATTGAACATTCACATTGAAATTTCAAAATTTCTAATTTGACATCAAGTGCAAATTGGAGTTCACATATTAATAAGAATCATGATATATGTCCATTGTCATACTACATTCAAAATTATATGGATTTGTATATTTTTCAACTTTAAACAAGAAAACTAAAATATTTATGATTTAAACATGCACATCATCAAACATTGAACATTCACATTGAAATTTCAAAATTTCTAGTTTGATATCAAGTGCAAATTGGAGTTCACATATTAATAAGAATCATGATATATGTCCATTGTCATACTACATTCAAAATTTTCCTTAAGGCATCTCCAAACATGAACTAGGAAATTTTAAAATACTAAAATAAAAATAGCTAATAATGAACAATGGCTTCCTGAAGCCATGTCATCAACATCACTAAGATCTTTAGTTAGCATGCTCTCTAGGTAAGAATCACTCTCATCTTGAGGCTCCTGCTCATCCATAGCAACTGGAGGTAGCTCAATAAGGCCATCTAGTTGTATCTCCTCGTCCACACACATAGCATCATCTGTGTATTGGTCCCATCTCTTGAAAGGACCCTCCTTGTACCCAGGGTCTTTTTGAGATATGAGACGAAGTGTGCTATGAGTGTACACTAAGTTCTTTGTCTTCTTTGAGCCCAACCTATTTCTCTTTACTGAATGGATAAATGGATAAGTATTCCAATTCCTCTCGCAAGATGAAGAACTTGCTACCTGGAATATTAGGGGAAACCCATTAAATTAATTAAAAATTTTAAAATAAAAGCTAAAAATGAACCCCAAGGAACCTGATTTTGGGGTTCCAAGTACCCATCATCGGGGTTCTTTGTACCTGTCAAGACAAAAGAACCCATTTTTTTTAATGGAGAACCCGGTTCTTCATGGAAGAACTCGATTCTTATCGGTTCTTCTCAGAAGCACCCGTACCCGAATCCGATACTTCGGGACAAGAACCTAGGATAGGTTCGAGAACCCCACCCCCAGGTTCGCGAAGCCGTGCAACATAGCTCCAAATCGATCTTCCATACTAAAGCACTGCGCAGTGCCTCAACGCTGCCTCTATAGGATAATTCGACTCACTTGCTACTGCCTCCCCGGATCTGGAAAATCTTTCCTCCTGCTCACTGTCCCTGCCCCTCAATCATTGCTTCGATCTCACTGGCTTTCTCTCCGACAATTGATCGCTACTACTATGGAAATTGATTTGCTCATGAAATCGAATTGCTGAAGTGATTTCTCCAAGCCCCATCGACTTCTTCTTATAATCCTTTGTTGAGACTTCAACGGGCAAGATTAGATCTTAATTGATGGCTAGGATTAACTTGAAGTCGATTTGTGTGAGTTTCTAGAACATTCACACCTTAACTTAATTAATTTTGATTAATTAGTCATATTCTAGGCAGAATTTCCAGAAAGAATTTCTAGGTTTTGGAGTTCTTATGCATTCTAGTCTCTCCACAAAATTTCAAGGCTAGAACACATCTGATGCTACAAAAAATAACACTCCCTCTTAGCGAGGAATGTGTTCTAGAGTTGCTGCCTCTTGTAGCAACACCCTGTCTCTGCATCATCTTATGTCACGTTGCTGATGTTTGGTTGCTGCTACCCACCAACTACTGCGCAACTCTGATATGTGCTGCATCTGTGCTGTTGCTGACCTTGCTGAATTGCTGCCAACATTACATCTGCACTGCAACTCCCTCTCCATCTGTTGCTACTGCAACTGCAACATATGTATTTGAAAAACATCCTAAACATTGAATAAACTATGATCAGTATGATGCATCTGTCTCCCGAGTCTCTGACTGCTTCTAGTATCTGCATTGTCACTGAGGCATCTGCACTGCTACTGACTTTGCTTTGTGCCAACTGCACTCACTGAGGCATCTGTGCTGCCACTGACTATGCACTGTGCCCAGTGTACTGCTGCCAATTCTGCACTGTGCTCCCTAACGTCTGACTGCAACTAGTCTTTGCATCTGTCACTTTGGCATCTGATTGCATCTATTGCCACTGATCCATCTTGCTACTAAAAACTGTGGGCCCCCGTAGCAAGGTACTGACTCAAGAGGTGGACCTCCTCAAGGATCCTGCCCATTTGTATCACTATGGGGCTACAACATCCTAAACACTGAATCAACTGTGATCAGTGTGATGCATTTGTCTCCTGAGTCTTTGACTGCTTCTAGTATCTGCACTGTCATTGAGGCATCTGTGCTGCTACTGACTCTGCGCTGTGCCAATTGCACTGCTGCTAGTTGTTCTGCACTATGCTCCCTAGCATTTGACTGCAACTAGTCTCTGCATCTGTCACTTTGGCATCTGACTGCATCTACTGCCATTGATCCATCCTGCTACTAAAAACTATGGGCCCCCGTAGCAAGGTACTGACTCAAGAGGTGGACCTCATCAAGAATCCTGCCCATTTGTATCACTATGGGGCTACAACACCAAGTCACCCCACTTTACTCTTGGGGGATTGTTAGCAAACATGGCGAAGACCTCCTCCAGCCTGGAGGACAACCTATTGATCTCTTTTGATGATGCCTGTTGGTCCTGCTTCTCTTCCTTGTCCTTCTTCCTGAGAGGACACTGGGTACTGTAGTGGCTAAGCTCACCACATCTGGAGCACTTGACCTTTAACAAGTTCTTCTTTCGTTGCTTCCCCTATCCTTGACTGGGACCCTTTGATGCGAGGGCCACATTCTCCTCCTCCTTCACCTACTTCGATCCGCTGCTGCTGCCACTGATGGAGCTCTTTACTATAGCTCGTTTCAACTCCTCCTGCTGCAAATTGGCCCACATCCTATCCCACCTTGGCAAGATGTCTCTGCCCAAGATACTTTGGACAAATACCTGTCACTCCTCTGAGACACTGTTGAGTGCCAATCGCACTAGCTCCATGGGTTGAGGCGTTGCCCCAATAGCTGCACGCTAGTCTCGGATCTCCTGAATCCTGGTGAGGAAGGGGTCTATGCCTTCCCCCTTCTGCATCTTGGTGCATCTCAACTTCTCCTCTAAGTACATTCTCCACTGCTCGGAAGTGCCTTGGTACAACGTGGTGAGAGTCTCCCACATTTCTCTGGCAGTCCCTTTGCCAGCTATGTGTGAAACAACGTGATCCCGAACACCATCAAGGATCAACCTCTTCGCTCGCGCCATTTCCTTTCTGCACTCCTTCAGCTGATCTGCATCCGTGGGGATATATACCACTACGTCTATGAATGGCTTCAGGCCATATTCATCCAAAAGGAAGGACATCCTTGCCTTCCAGATGACATAGTTGGAAGCACCATCCAACTTGTCCTGATCTCGAAGTCCAGCAGTGGCCATCTTAGACAATGTCAAAAATCTCCTCTTCTCTTCGGCTTAGCTGTTGTTCAGCTATTCACACTCCCTTCTGGAGTGAGAAACTCTGCACACAACCACTGTTGATCTGCAAGGGAAATCAAACTTCTTGAGACTAAAAGTTCCTTGAGGAAATTTTTCCTTCAGTGTGTGCTCTTCTTCCACTCGACGCTAGTTCTGCTCTAGCAAACTGCTGCAAAATTATTGCGTCCAGCTATAGATCTGCTCTGCGAAAAACACTGGCTGCTCCCTCTGTCTTTGGAATCCCTCGATCTAGAGAGATCTAATTTTCTGTCCCTCTCTAAGAAAAAAATCGATTCTCCTCGAGAAATTCAACCTCTTGGCCAAGGTCACTGCGCTACCTCTGGGGTTTTGATCTACTGCCCCTCAATGAACAACAAAACTCCCTCTTCCTTTGCTACTGAGCTCTCCGGTTGATCATTTGTGCTTTAATACCATGTGGAAATTCGGTGACTCGAATCCTATTGCAGCAACTGGAAATAGTTCTCCTAATTGTTAAATTATTTTTTAACAATTTATTTACTGTTTGCTACAACAAATACTAAATCAATCACACTGCAACCTACACAAATAACACTGTGGAAGAAATAAATGCTAGAAGAAATGCTAGCACACACACATCAAATGAAACAATTATTTTTGGACCAATGTCCCTGGAAAAACCCAACTTGGGAAAATCGGTGCGACAGTGAGGGTTTATTTTATTATGCAACAGTGAAATCTGAGTACATCTATGGATGCCCAACTAGCAATCCAAACAACAAGAAAATCTGAGTAAAATACTGAAGGGAATTACCCTTCTCCCATAGGCAATCTCTGGCTGGACATTCCCTATCAAAAGTCTGCCTCCTGGAGCACTGCGTCAACCTCTGCGCTGCTCTGCTAGTTGCCTGGAAGACTTGCTCTGGACTGAGCTCAGATGAAGTCGTGCTGCCTCTGGAAGCCGAGAAAATTGTGTCTCCGGCCCTCTGGGACTCCTTCCCGACCTCTAGAACTAAGAACAAATTTTCTGCCTCTCCAAATCAATCTGCCTGATTGAAGCACTGCGCAATCCCTTAGCGCTGCCTCTTTGGGATAATTCGACTCACTTGCTGCTGCCTCCCCAGATCTGGAAAATCTTTCCTCCAGCTTATAGCCCCTACCCCTTCAATCACTGCTTTGATCTCACTGGCTTTCTCTTCAGCGACTGATTGCTGCTACTTTGGAAATCGATCTGCTCATGAAATCAAACTGCTGAAGTGATTTCTCCAACCCCCATCGTCTTCTTCTTATAATCCTCTCTTGAGACTTTAACGACCAAGATTAGATCTTAATCGATGGCTAGGATTACCTTGAAGTCGATCCGTGTGAGTTTCTAGAACATTCACACCTTAACTTAATTAATTGTGATTAATTAGTCATATTCTATGCAGAATTTCCATAAACGTTTTCTAGGTTTTGGAGATCTCATGCATTCTAGCCCTCCACAAAATTTCAAGGCTAGAACACATCTAATGCTACAAAAACTAATAGTTGTCTGGGTTGATGGTTAACAAGTAAGCCTGATGGTACCTAGAGAGGCTGAAAGCTTTAGTCCATCTTAGTTCCACTTGGATAGATTACCCCGGTTAGGAATCTAGTCTATGGCACCGTGAGTGCCTAAACTCTTCGTGGTTCATGTGTTTTGAGATCTTCCATAGACTTGTATATATGTGTGTAATTATGAATATCTCCCTAGTTAAGAGCGTTAGGTCGCTATAATACTAGTGATTCCCCCATTACTATTGTCATTGTAGCCCTTATTGTTATCGTTGTGCCCCTATTGTCCCCATATTGTTATTATTGTGCCCTATAGAAGCCCAATATTGTTATTGTTGTACCCTTTATTATTATTGTTGTGTTGGCTTTGATTGTATTGTGACCCCTTGGACTCCTATATATAGAAATGAGGTTTTGTCATTTGTATCATCGAAGAATTGTTCATTTGTGTAATGTAAAGGAGGTTTCCCCCTCGAAGAGCCTCTAAGGCGTTTATCTTTCTTTTCTATCTTTTCGTGAGCTAGTTTCATAACATTTGGTATGAGAGCTTTGGATTCTAGGGTTTCGTTGCTCCAAACAAGGCATCGTGGAATTTTCGCTATAACTTTTTTCTGCTACGATTCAGAAGTTTAAAAAAACCCATTTGATCCGAAATTGTTTTGAACCTCGGGTCTGAATTTTAGATCTTGTTTTGCTATATTTTTAGAGATATGATTTGAGGAAGTTAGGGTTTTTGCATACTCCCGAATTACATTCCAAACAGGTGACCTTGGGAAAATCGTCATAACTTTCTCTCTGAGTATCAAATTGAAATTTTGTAAGTTACAGAAATATGACAGACTATAGTTTTCTGTGTATCTTTTTCAGATCCAAAGGTCGAAACAATGACACGTGGCACGTCGTACAAGTTCACTCTACTGAAAAATTATATAATCAGGTCATCTTGGGAGATTGGGCATAACTCTTTCTTGGAGAACCCAATTTTGATCAGATTGGTGGCATTGGAAACAGGACTCAGAGGGCTACCACAGGAAGAAATTTTAGACTTTGGAGATCCGCAATAATAGAGATACAATAGATTCAATATCAAGCTTCTACAAAGCAAAAAAATGTGTGTAGTATTTTTAAAATTTTGAATAAGTTTGGGTTGAAAAATTAGGTTGAAGTTCAAAGGGCATAGTGAAGCATAATTATCATTAATTGAAAACACCTAGTAAGCAACGTGAAAGCTATAACATGACTCATGAAGAAGAGGAAGAAATGCAACATGATATATCAAAATTACGAGACCAAGTGCAACAAATTTCACTCTCACAAAAGGTAACAAAAGCTAAGATTGATGGTTTAAAGAAAGACGTGGAAGCTAATATGAATGGTGTGCAAGTTAAGATGGATAGCATGGAAGCTAAGATGAATGGCATGGAGGCTAAGATTGAAGATTTGAAGATAGATTTGATTAAGTTGCTACAAGGAACAGTTACTAATGGTGAAAGGGTAGTAAAGGAAACTCATGATGAGAACAAAAGAAATGTTAATCATGATTTCATGGACTCCAATGTTGGATTGAAGACCCACCATGTTCCAAAGATCGATATGAGGAAGTTTGATGGCAAGGATCCCATAACATGGATAGTACAGATGGAACAATATTTCGATCTCCATAATGTGCAAAACAAACAAAAGGTACGCATTGCAACTTTATATTTGAAACCAAATTAGTTTGTATGGTATCGATGGCTTTGCTTTGGTAAACAAATTGTCACTTGGGCAATTTTTATGGAAGAAATGATAGTACATTATGAGGATACAAAAAGCAACACTTTTTTAGCCAATTGATAAACCTCAAACAAAAGGTTTCAATGATGGAGCACATTGAGGACTTTCAAAAATTGAATACAAGGGTAAAAGATATTCCAAAGGAGCATAGGATTGATGTGTTCATAGGGACTTTAAAAAATAACATCCAACATGAGGTTTGCCTTTGGAAACCTGACTCACTGGAGAAGGCATTCAAATTGGCAAGAAAAATGGAAAGCAAAATTATGGCAACAAGGAAGCCTACCACTCACAACTATAAGGATGGAAGTGTTGTTTCCCCTAGCCTTCCACAACCTACAAGGTTGACATCCCAACAATTGGAAGTAAAAAGAGCAAAAGGGCTTTGTTACAATTGTGATAGCAAATACACTAAAGGTCATAAGTGTGCTGAGAAAAAATTGTTTACATAGATTGTGAAGAGGAGGAAGAAAATGAACAAAAAACATCAAAAGAAGAGGATATACACCAGGAACAAATCCTAGAGAAAGAAGAAATGAATCCGACCATATCTTGTAATGCATTGGCCGTAATTACCACTCCTCAAACTATCAAGATAAAATGACATATCAAGAAGAAAAAGGTAATAGTGTTGATTGATTCGGGCAGTACCCATAATTTTATTCATTATAAGATAGCCAAGGAATTGAATTGCTTCCTATATCCAACACCAGAGTGTCAAGTGATGGTTGTAAGTGGAGGAACCATAAATTGTTTTGGAAAGTGCCATAATATCAAGATATCCATGGGAAAATATGTATTGAATAGCCCAATTCTTTCCATTCCAATGGGTGGTGCTGATGTTGTACTAGGAGTCCAATGGCTACAATCCTTGGGTACAATAGCTTTTCATTTTCAAGAACTTTTCATAAAATTTTCTTCTAAAGGAAAGAAAGTAGAATTAAGAGGTATCGTAGGGAAACCAGGGAAGATAATTAGCTCTAATACAATGACAAAGCTTCTAAAGAAAGAACAACAAGGTGTAATTGCACAATTATGTTCGCTAGAGGTTCCCACATCAAAATCATCTATTTCTCCAGATCTCCAAAAAGTCTTGGACAATCATTCCAAGGTATTTGAGACTCCCAAAGGTCTCCCACCTATTCGTGATCATGGTCATGCTATTCATTTGATTCCAGACAATGTTTTAAAACTCTGACTCCGACTCCGACTCGGCCGAGGGTTGACTCTGACTCCGACTCTGACTCAGTATCGACTTGGCCGGCTCGATTTCAATGACTCGTCGTGCTAAAAAATACACTAAATATTTTTCTTTTTATAAAAACACATAATGTTAAAGATTTTCATTCATGTTTCCAAACACACAACATTAGAATATAGATAGAAGACAACATATGATCAAACTAGGCTCATGAATATATCCATTATATCAAAATGGCACCCAGTGCACTGTCCAATACATACACGATGATGATATAGAGATCAAAACAAAAACACATAACCAAGGAGGCTATAAATGGCCTCTACAACAAAAGTCTGTGACTAGTACTACTGGCTACTGCTAGAGTTGCCAACATCATCTGGCTTAATGTTACTTGGGAGCGGGAGCGAAAGTGGGGAGCGAGAGCGACATTTTCAGAAGCTCTTGGTTTGGGAGCGAATCCTAGAGGAGTTCGACAACCAATGTCACTAACATCAAGGTACATAGAGGGATTGGTGCTCTTGATTAAATACGAGTTCCATACCCTAATACATGACAAAATTCAATGGAAACATTGCAATCCTCCAATCCTGAAATCTTGAAAAACTGATAAGTCTGCTGGATTTTGAATGAAATCTAAAATTCTACTTTCTCCATATGAAATCCAATGAGGCCGAAACCACTCTCAAACATCCTGAGTCATTTCATGGTAATGTTAAAAATTTAAGTAAAAGGATGAAAATGAAGATTAAGGAGAATGTCACTTTTACTTTAAGAATTTAACATTACCATGAAATTTGAATAACATATCAATACTAGGAGAGGGGAATGGACCTCAAATAGCATTTAACTAATTTAGAAAACACCTTGGAGTCCAAACCAATCAGCAAACACTTCAAAATTTCATTAAAAAAATGACAAATCGCTGTTTTGATGGGGTTACAGGCCGCAGGTTATGACTCGGCCGAGTCAATATAGAAACGACCGAGTTGGCCGAGTCAGCTCCCGAATTGTTTCATCAATCGAGTCACAATTCTGGGCATTGAAACGGATCAACTCGGCCGTTTCCGTTTCGAATCGGCCGAATTTTAAAACTATGATTCCAGGAAGTGTTCCTCCAAACATCAAGCCTTACAAATATCCCTATGCCCAAAAGAGTGAAATTGAACGTATGGTTGTAGAAATGCTAGAGGTTGGTATAATTGAACCTAGTCAAAGTTCTTTCTTTGCTCCAGTAGTATTGGTGCACAAGAAGGATGGATCATGGCGCATGTGTTCGGATTATAGGGAGCTCAACAAGCTCACTATTAAAGATAAATTTCCCATTCCTGTCATTGATGAACTATTGGATGAATTGTATGGATCAATTTACTTCACCAAGTTGGATCTTCGTTCAGGTTATTATCAAATCAGAATGAAGACTTTAGACATTCCAAAAACAACGTTTAGAACTCATGAAGGTCATTATGAATTTTTGGTCATCCCTTTTGGGCTTACCAATGCACCTTCTACATTTCAAGGTTTGATGAATTCCATTTTCAAACCCTTCCTTCGAAAATTTGTGTTAGTAATTTTTTGATGATATACTAATCTATAGCAAGTCTTGGAAGGATCATGTTCAACATGTTGACAGGGTGCTCAAACTATTGGATGAGACACAATTATATGCAAAAAGCTCCAAATGTTTTTTTGGAGTACAAGAGGTGGAATATCTGGGTCATATTGTATCTCATGAAGGTGTTAAGGTAGACCCTAACAAAAGTAAAGCCATTAAGGAATGGAAAATCCCCACATCCATAAAGCATTTGCGAGGATTTCTCGGGTTGACAGGGTATTATCACAAGTTTGTTAAGAATTATGGGAGAATAGCAGCACCTCTAACAACATTATTGAAGAAAGATACATTTTTATGGACTCCAGAAGCAACGAAGGCCTTTGAACATCTTAAAGAGGCAATGTACCAAGCACCGGCCTTAGTTACGCTGGACTTCACAAAAACCTTTATTGTGGAATGTGATGCCTCAGGAAATGGAATTGGTGCTGTTTTAATACAAGAAGAAAGACCCATTGCTCTCAAAAGTCGTCCAATCAAAGGAAAGGATTTACACAAAGCTAGTTATGAGAATGAAATATTGGCAATACTACATGCAATTAAGAAATGGCGACCTTACCTAATGGGAAGCCAATACAATTTCTACTGCATTTATGGAAACAATTTAAAAGCTACATGGAAACCCAAAGATTATTGTAAGCGACAGAGATCCCATTTTCACTGGAAATTTTTGAACAAAATTATTTTATTGTCTTGGTATTCAGTTAGCTCATAGCTCATCTTATCATCCTCAACTTGATGGGCAAACTGAGATAGTAAACAAATTTTTGGAAGGATATCTTCGTTGCTTTATTGTAGGAATTTACAGGGTAAGTTCCTCAGATAGAACACCAAAGGACATCGATCACAAACATATCACATATCAATACACCAGTATTGTTGACGTGGTTAAAACCCTCAAAGAGGGAAACCGTCCACGACCTGAGCCAACGCGGCCACTTCAGGCAATTTATTAATAAATGAATGAAAATTTACATAAGCTTATCTCATGAATGGTTACCCTACAAATGACCTCCATGCTCTTTATATAGAGATCATGGACCATTCGGGTGTTAAGCCACAGATCAAGTGTCGGTAATACCGAGGAGAGAATGAACCATCGGATCACTACATATCGTGATTGTCGGATTGTAAGTTACAAAAGTACATAGTAAAGAAACACACTTTACTTAACTCTACACTAGACCAAGTTATACTTAACTATTTACTATGTGCCGGAATATCCTAACATCCCCCCTTAAGAACAACTTGGGATAGGATTGAAGGATGTACAAATATGACACAATAGGAGAAGGAAGGAGGCATTAGAGCCTATCCCCCCTTAGTGACAACTTCCTGAACTCCAACCATAAATCGAAGTTTAGTAAACTTCGCCTCTGTGAGAGCCTTTATAAAAATGTCTGCAACTTGATCATCTGTTGAACAATATTGCACTTCAAGAACATGGTCGTGAATGAGCTTTCTGATGAAGTGCATGTGTAGTTCAATGTGTTTGCTGCTCTGATGTTGGATTGGATCTTTGCATAGTTGAATGGCACTTTGATTATTACACCAAAGTGTAGTCGATTGCTGCTGCTGAAAGCCAAACTTTGTCAGGATCTGACGAAGCCACAGGGCTTCTTTACTAGCGTCTACAGCACCACGATACTCTGCTTCTGCTGAAGAAAGAGAAATGGCACTTTGTTTCTTGCAAGCCCATGTAATAGGCCTTGAACCAAGAGTGAACACATAACTTGCAGTAGACTTCCAATCATCAGGGTCACCAGCCCAATCAGAATCAGTGAAACCAACCAATAGGGGAGATGCTTCTGCACTGTAATGAATCCCAAACTGAACTGTACCTCGAACATAACGAAGTATTCTTTTAGCTACTTTCCAATGACTTTCATGTGAGTTTTGCATAAACCGAGCAATAAGGCCAACAACAAAGGAAAGGTCAGGACGAGTATGGGCCAGATACAAAAGTTTTCCCACAAGTTGAAGGTATAAGGTAGCATCAACTTCAGGGGAAGTACAAGTGACTAAAAGTTTGGCTCCAGACTGAAAGGGAGAAGGGGCTGGCTTATAGTATTCCATGTGAAAATGGCGTAGAAGATCACATGCATACTTGGACTGGGAAAGGGAAATAACTTCCTTGGATTGCAAGACTTAAAGACCAAGAAAATAATGCAAGTGTCTTAAGTCTGTCATTTCAAACTTCTTTTTAAGGCCGGACTTCACATGGTTTATAAGGTTGGGATCACTGTCAGTAAGGATAAGATCATCAACATAAAGAACAAGAATGATAAGAGATTTGACCACTTTCTTGGTGTAGACAGTATTGTCAGAATGACACCTAGAAAATCCAGTTTCTAAAAGAAAACTATCCATTTTGGCATACCAAGCCCGAGAGGCTTGCTTGAGACCATAAAGGGATTTCTTAAACCGACATACAAGGATGGAGTTTGTTTGTATAAAGCCAGTAGGTTGTTCCATATAGATTTCTTCATGCAAGTCCCCATGCAAGAAGACAAATTTAACATCCATCTAATGGACTTCCCATTTGAAAGAGGCAGCGAGGGAAAGAACAAGGCAAATAGAGTTCATTTTGGCAACAGGGGAGAAGGTTTCAGTATAGTCAATGCCTTCAACTTGTGAAAAACGCTTAGCAACAAGACGAGCTTTATGTTTATCAACTTTTCCATCTAGTCCATACTTGGTTCTGTAAACCCATTTGCATCTAACAAGTTTTCGTCCCTTTGGAAGGGGAACAAGATCCCATGTATCATTTGCTAATAATGAACAATATTCTTCATTCATAGCTATGTCCCAATCTGGATGGCCTGAAGCTTCTGTAAAGGTGTCAGGATCATAATTAGCTGAAGCTTGAGCTAGTAAAGAAGAGGCTCTATCGAACTGAGAACGTGTACGTCGCCGATTTGTAGGATCACCAACAAGACTGCTGCATCTCGAGTAGCACAAACCCATTTTGGAAGCTGAGGAGCTGAAGGAGGATCTTGAGAAGGTGGGGGAGGATTGTCGTCCTTGCTGTCATCATCTGAAGAAGAAATATTTTCAGAAGTAGAAGGGATAGAGAGAGGTGGCACATCCGCTGAACTAGGCTCGTAGGCCAATATATTTTCAGCAAACTTTACATCTCTTCTAATGATAACATTTTTGGATTTAAGTGGAATAAGCCTGTATCCTTTGACATCTTCAGAATATCCAACAAAAATACATTTTTCACTCTTAGGTTCTAAAGCTTTATGTTTTTCATCGAGAATATGGGCCCATGCTTCACTTCCAAAAACACGGAAGTGACTTACATCTGGTTTAATTGAGCTCCATGCTTTTTCTGGAGTGATATTCTTTAAAACCTTAGTAGGAGTGCGATTTATTATGTAATTTGCATAGTTAATTGCTTCTGCCCAAAAATTAAGACTAAGTCCTTTAGATTGAGGCATACAATTAACCATTTCCTTTAAGGTGCGATTCTTCCTTTCAGCTACACCATTTTGTTGTGGCGTATATGGAACAATATGTTGGATTTGAATTCCATTCTCAGTGCAAAAGTTGATGAATTTGTTGTTAACATATTCTCCGCCATTATCAGATCTTAGCTTAAGAATTTGATGTCCAGATTGTTTTTCAACAAAGGCCTTAAAGGCCAAGAACATGTTAAATACTTCACTCTTGAGTTTTAAGAAGTATACCCAAGTGCGTTTGGAGAAATCATCAATGAAAGTTAAGAAATACTTGTAGCTAGAGAATGAAACAATTGGAAGTGGACCACATAAATCACTATGCACAAGCTGTAAAGGGGCTGAGGCGTGCGAAGAGGCACGTTTTTCAAAACTATCCCGAAGATGTTTTCTGAGTACACATCCGGAGCAAACACCATCTCTGCAAAATACCATTGGAAGACCTGTCACCACATTTTCTTTACATAGATTGTGAAGGGAGCAATAGTTTAAGTGACGAAATCGCTCATGCCAAAGTTTGCTCACTTCATCATTATGAGCAACAAATACCGAGGGAAGATTTGATGACCCAAAGTTGTGAAACTTATACAACCTTGTAGAATCATCAGCAATGCCAGTAGCTAAAATCTGTATAGGATCCTTTAGGTCCTTAATTACAACATCGTGAGGTGAAAATTCAACGATTTTACCTTCACCTGAATGAGTTATCTGATATACAGATAGAAGGTTGCAGGATAAGGTTGGAACACATAATACATCATTAAACTGACCATTGTCTAGATGAACAGTTCCAGTCCCTACAACATTAAGAGATCTATCATCACCAACATATATATTTTTGGTGTTACAAACATTTAAAGAAGAAAACATGGCTTTGTTTTTGGCCATGTGATAAGAAGCTCCAGAATCAATGAGCCACTCATGAGAATGAGAAGAAGAAGATACATTTAGTGCATAGCCAGACCGAGATGCTTGACAACCACATGCAGAAAGTGTTGTTCTTGAAGATGAAGTTGAAGTTGTTGAGTGCTCCAAATAGATGTTATGCTTCTTCATTGCTGCTTCCAAGGCTTCCATTTTCTTAAAGCATTTGGATTCTAAGTGGCCATCTTGATTACGAAAGCGGCAATGTCTATCAATCTTCTTCCCTTTGTTTTTATTTGCTTTATCATTTTGTTGAAATGATTTTTTCATTTTGAGACTGAAATGGCTTAGGACCATTCTTTTTAGGATACGACTTCTTAGGATTCTTTAAATTTGGTTGTTACTGGGCGGCTAAGGTTTTCTTAGAAGAGTTTCCAAGATTAAGAAGACGAAGATGTAAGAGTTTTTCTTGTTCTCTTATTAAAGAATCACAAAAGGCATTAAAGAAAGGGGACTTGTAGTCTTGTCCTTGAGAAATGAAGGCTTTCCTTATAGAATGGAAGGTGGAAACAAACATAGAGTAGGCTGGTCCCAACTTAGTAAGAATGGTATAGATAAGGTTACCATCTTCTTTTTTAACCTTAACACCTTCCAAGAGAAGTTTAAGGGTCTTGAACTTGGACAACAAATCTTCAATGGAAGAAACATTATTGGGGTCCAATGGAAGCAACTCACTTTCGAGTTGATGGGCTCTAAGTTCATTTTTAATTCAAAAAACTTTAGTGATTTGTTTCATTGCTTCATTAGGAGTATCAAGTTCTGCGATATGGAATCTAAAGTCTTGAGAAATAGACATCCCTATCAACCCACGTGCTTGATTTTGCCTATTTTCCCATTTGGCTGCCTTATCTTCATCTTTCGGTTTGGTTTCTTGGCCTGAGACTATTCTGTAAAGACCTTTACTTCTAAGTAAATCCACAATGTAGGACCACCATTGGAAGTAGTTGGTGCTGTCAAGAATAACTTGGCATGGACTTTTTATTTTAACATAAACTGCATCTATAGATGCTGAAACTAAGTGTTCCAATGGAAGATCTCGAAAAATTAGGCTGTTTAAAAAAAACGGCTTCCAGATGAAGAAGTTATGGCTTTTTGAAGAAAAGTTGTTGAAGATGTCGACGAAGTGCGGGAATGTGCGGAAATGAATGATAATGTTATATTTAAAAAAAATCCCCCCCCTTTTCAAACTTAATTTAATTAGCTCAACAAAAAGAAAGACTTGAACTCAAGACTTCTATTCTCATAAAGTAGCTTTGGACCAAGTGAACTAGATAAAAGGGTTAGTAATTTTTGGAAAAGAGGAAGGGGGTTTTTATTTTTATTTTTTTTATTAGTCACTGAAGCTTTGGGGTGCGTGCTTACTTGAGAAAGCTCTTTTTTCCCTACAAAACAAAAAACACAAAACTCAACACGGACATACAAAAAAATCAAACCTTACGGCTTGAAGTTAGCTTTAACCGGAAACTAAACATTTTCCCCAATGTTTCTGATTTTCCGAGATCACACTAAGGTGCGACGGAAAAAGACCATACGCATGAGAAAAATCCTTCCTTTCTGCTTCAGATTTGCTCAGATCGATCGAAGTCGCGGGGTAAAGAGCATACGTAGAAATGAAAGGTATAGATACGGTAATAAAAAACAACAAAGAGCTAAATAAACTGAAATAAATAGAGAGAAAATAACAAAAAACTGCAAATAAACACTATATACTTCCAGATCTTAAAAATGACGTAGCTAGGGCTACCAGAAACCTTTTCACGTTGGAGCGTAAAAACTTCTGGATAACAGAAATTTATATAAAAATACTTTATTAATAAAATGAATAGATAGATGATGTCTGATTACAATGGGGCTCCTGGCTTAAATACCGCCATGGACACCCTTTGGGAAAGGGCATGATCTTATGATCGTGCCCTTTCGCCTAACTAAACCTAATTAAATAATAAACCTAATATTAACTATTTTTTTCATAACATTGCCTTCCTCTCGAAAGAATGCTTTGTCCTCAAAGCATACGTAACGACGAATGTTGTTGACAAAATGCTTCATTCTCCCAAGAAGCTTCTTCTTCAGGCAAGTCCTTCCACTTGATCAGATATTCCTTGATAGTACGATAACGAAGCTTTCTTTCTCTAGTAGACAAAATACCTTCTGGTTCTAAAATGACTCTTCCCTCATCATCTAGGGATGGAAGTGTTGTTTGTGCTATTTGATTGTTAC
>APFE031728716.1:16832-30604 GCA_000404065.3 Pinus taeda | reverse complement strand
TTAGGTCGGCTGGGTTATATTGTGACTCCTTAGACTCCTATATATAGAAAGGAGGTTTTGTCATTTGAATCATCAAGGAATCATTCATTTGTGTAATGTAAAGGAGGTTGCCCCCTCAAAGGCTGAATTCTAAGGCATTGATCTATCTTTCCTATCTTTTTGTGAGCTGGTTTCATAACATGTTTAGTTCATAAACCAACCTGGAGATTGACTGAAGCAGCGTTGATCTACTTTGCAGTTGCATAGCAAAAGTAGTTCTAAGGCTAGCTAACTTAACTTCAGGTTCCGTCTGTAGTTTATAAAGCAAACAACAGTAACAAACAAACAAACTATTCGCTCCCCAGTGGAGTCGCCATTTTGTTTCTGGGAAAACTAGTGTCTATTTGATCTGCTAGTCCCACTAAGATGGGTAACTATCTTAGAAACAAACAATCCAAAGTAACTTGTGTTTTCCTTTATGGATGATAGATAAGAAAGAAGCAGAGAGCACCAACCTTAATCTTTCGCTTGGCTCCTTGCTTGTTTCCTCTCTCCTTTGATAGAGCTTGCCACTCCTTTCTCACTTGTCCCACTTCTAAGAACACCTGTCGAGGCAAAGCAGCAAAACACCATCAAAGCATAGAGATCTATGATACCATAAACAATGCAAAATCATAAGTACATTAATCATACAATTGCATTAACAAATACAAGATTTACAAGTACACAAGTATATGGAGGAAAACTCAAATAACTTTATTGATAGTAGAAGTAGAAGAGAGGATTACAACCCAGCTATCTAATCCAACATCATCCTCCCAGCATGAAAGCCCTCTTCACCTCATGAAAATCAAGATCACCCAACAATACAATGTCTCAAAGAGAAACCAACAACACTTCCTTACAAATTACAAACTTCCAGCCTCTGGATCTCTAGGATGAGGGATCCATTTATAGATATTTGCAGGGGGGCGAGTCAGCTTCTGGGTTTTTGATTAGTGTCATTTCACTGATAGTCTTTGGTTCCACTTGGAGATTTCGTGATCTCTTACTCATCCCTGGGTGAATTCAGAGAGGCAAGTGTCATATGAGAAGTTTCTGGAAGATTCTCTGGGTTTCCACCTAGCAAACTGTCTTTGCCATTTGTCTGCTCTCGCCCATTGCACCCTACAAAAGGCCTTTTTAGTATGCATCACACCCCCCATGTGTAATATTTGAGATGCATCGCACCTTGACCAAGGCGTAGTCTGTATGGGTTAGTTTTGACCAGTTCTAAGTAGTTTTTCAGGTGGAACTTCTGGGAAATGATGTAATTAGTTGACCTTGATCCTTTAGGGTATGAAACAACAATTTTAGGGGTTTAAGAGCACTTGGTTAATCAACATATGTGATTGGGGTTGCAATGCCCAAATATGTCTATAACAGGTTCTAATTATAGCAATCGAAGCTACGATTGGAGCTTACAAGCCAAGAGGAGATAAGATCTTTTGACATGTCACAAGTAAGCATATTTCCATTCTCTAATTTCTTTAAGGGGAACTTTATATTCTTGGCTTTCTATTGTTCTAGACCAGGCCACTAGGTCTAGGGAAGATACTTCTGTCCGTAGTCGTAAATTTCGTATAACAAAGAGCTCTACAACTTAGGGTTTTGATTCAACCCTACCCTATCTTGCAACCAATTTCCCCACTACTTATGTTGTCTCTGTAATTTTTGTCGCAATGGTTGGAATTGTAAGAGGGAGTGGACCTCCCTGCTATAGAAAATTTATTGTAGGGGAACATTGCATCGATCAATCAACTAATTCTTTTTGTGATGAGATTGCAAGAATTCCAGGCTTGGATTATCAACAAGGATCCTCAAGTTAAGCTTCAACTAATCGAAGACCTATAGGAAGTTGTCTTCTAAAAGTAGTCATAGATCCAAAGTTTTAGGTGTATCCAATGGAACTAGGAATTAAATTTAATACAAGAGCGATCATGCTTTAATCAGAAAATTCCTAGAGATTTGGCCCTCAGAAAAATATGTCACCTACTAGGTCCAACACAAGTGGAAGCCAAAGTGACAGATCAAATTGGAGTTGGGGGAAATGCTTTTTCAACAATATCCTTTCCAATGTGGAATATTACATGATGGTTTTCGAAAATGGCCCATACTCCTACTCTTCAAGATTATAAGAGGTATAAAATGATGTTATAAGAGGTCATCATTACAAGGTGTGTGATTACATTATTGGAAGAAAAATACAATGAATATTTCTCATCCACTTTGGCCAAACCAAGCCACTGGTTTTTATTTTTCTAGTTGCCCGTCTTATTGTGTTTCTACTACCTCTTCCTTCTTGAGTATATGTAAAGTCCTCTTGTCCTTCTTCAGATGAAGCTTTGAATGGAGTTTCCAACATTTAGATTCCTAGTGTCCACCCTTGTTGCAATAAGTGCAATAGTTTTTCAACATCCAACCTTTCTTACCCTTCTCTTTCTTCTGGTGTGGATATGGGTCTTCTTCCTATTCGACATAAATTTCTTGTACAAAGTCATTATTTTCAAACACTTAGCAATACTAGGGTTATTCAACCCACAAAATGTATATGGTTTCTTATACCACAAACTTTGCTTTACATTTTCAGTTTTCTTATAATCAAAAGGAATGTTGGAATAATTAGACACATTATACCTTTGATGATTATCTTTTGTGCAACTATGTCGAGGAGAACTGAATTTATTCCTACTTGCTTGTGCAACTCTGGGACAGGTTGAAGATTTGTTTTCAAAGCACCATTTGCTTCAGCTACGGTGGAGCATTCATCAATATTTTCTTTTGCATACCCCAATCATGCATATTAAGGCCTTTTTTTTAATCTCTATGGGTTTCATTATGCCTTGGCCAATAATCCCAAGGCATTTTCATTCATAGCCCATTTTTTTTAGCAATCTCATGGCAACACCTTGAATGTGTTTCTAGAAGGAACCAAAAGTATCATATACTTTTGGTGAAACAAAACTTAAAGAATTATTGATACTGTTTACCTCAGTTACCAATTCTAGATTGAATGTGGAGGCTAGTTTCGTTCAAATTCTATGGCAAGTATAGTAGAATACAATTTTCTGCCTAATAATTACTTATTAATGATTTTCAAGCAATATTTTTAGGCCACTCCTATCATTCAATAATTATACTAAAAAAATATCAACAATGAGTGTAGCGGAAATAGTAAATATCCTAGAAAAGATAGCCATACACAATGGACACAAAAAAATTCACCTACGAAACCCAACCTTGGGAGAAAACCTAGCAATCTTTTCTTGAGGAGAAACTGTCTTTTTCAATGAGATTAAAAATCAATGATTTGTCTAGAAATTTGTGCCAATATACAATTCAAAATACCAGTCAAACTTAGTTAAAACAACTATTAGTCAATACTAGTCAAACCACTCAAAATAATTAACTCTAGTCAAATTTAGGCCTAGTCAAATTTGACCCTGCGATCAAATATGCACATGTGGCCTGCAGTCAACTTATACGTGTAGTCAAAATTCTATGGTCAAAGTTCAATAAAACAGTTCGGCCAAGCTTTAGTCAAAGCAACTCGGTCAATCCTCCACACATGCAACCGTCAAAGGCTAGTCAAACTTGGTCTTCCTTGACACGTTCGACAAAAATAAGAGAGATAGAAATTATAAAGATGTTTCTCAGAAACATATTTCTCCTTGGATGAATTTCTCATCGACTAGAAAATATTCAAGTGAGCTTGATTTGTCGATAATTTTCCTCCCACATGTCTATCTATTTTTATATAGTTGTCATGTGGAGTAGACCCCATTAGGAAACCCCTCATCACAAAGAGACCCTTCACAAATGGAGCCTACATGTAAACCCAACATTAGACTATAAATGTTTACCCCTCAAATGGGTGAAAAACCCCATTAGGTAAACAAATCAAACTCGCTCTATTAAAAATAGATCACTCCATCCTAGAGCACAATGTGAGCATCTTAGGCCAATCTCCTTGACCAAATCATCATGACCCAACCAAATCAACATGACTTCTTGGGAGAAGGACTACTCTTGGGCCATTCACCCCTAGCCAAATTAGGATGGCCCAGCCAAATCATGATGGCTTCTTAGGTGAATGTATCATTTCCCCAATAGTCAAATTAGCATGACCCTATGGGAGAATGTGTTCCTGATGCTACAAAAATGTCAACATGGTTCTCTAATCCTTCATCACTATACAAATTTTCCAGAGCCTCTTCTGCAACTTGTTATTTCAATTCTAATTCCTAGATAACTCCCATGAAGAACTCACCATGAAGCAATAACCTTTCTTGCAACTCTTGTTTCTCTTCTTTCTTTGTTTGTAGTAACTTCCTCAACTAAGCATTCTTGCTTGAATACACAGGTTGATCTCATCAAGTTCTTGAAGTTGCTCACGCTTCACCACTTTACCCATCTCACATTCAACAACTGTAATCCCTGTCAAACCTACTCTAATACCACTTGATCAAGACCAAAACCAAAACTGATGAATATGTGTTAAAATTAATTATTAACTGCCATAAATTGTTCCTTATGACTTAATAAAAATTTCAACATTTAAATGAAAAAATGAATAGAAACATGAAAACAAAGACACCAAAGAGACGAGAATTTGATAACAGAGTTCACCAACTCCAGGCCACGTCTATGGGCATACTCAAATTAGCATTAATTCTATTAATATGATGCTAAGAATCCAACATGCTTTATTACATCATAATGGAACCTTTATTCGACTACCAATTCTAGGAAGATTGTTGCACTGATTAGGATCTTCACACTCTTGAACAACTTGAAGAGTATCCACAACCTCCTTTGTTTCCTATTCCACACCTCTTGTGTGTCAATATGAAACCATCTTGACTTGCACACTCTATACACGAGTGCTTTAACAACTAGTCCTTTTCTTTGCTAAACAAAAATAGGTACAATCTTCATGATCAGCTTTGCCTTGGAAAACTACAACTTTTACTATACACCTAATGGTCTACAAAAATTCCCAATGGCACTCAAACTGCATAATACCACTATTGTGCCATACTTTTCCAAAACTTGGGTTTGTGGTACATTTATTATACAATATAATATAAGAATTTGCATCAGGATGGTTGTTGGTTTAAATCCCACCAACGCCATATTTTCAAAACCAACAAATATTTGAACAACAAAAACATTTCTCATTTCCTCTCCATATATATCATGGAGATGTGATGCATTAGTTGGCATGCGAATATTTATGCTTGTTTTTTTTGGGAGTCATGGGTTCAAACCTATGGCCCTCCCCATTTAGGCCTTTGTGGTTATAACCAATTCAACTAAAGAACCCACAACGGATTTTACAAAGCATTTGGTGGGCGACTTGGTCAATAATATTTGTTTTCTTGGTAGGAGGTCCGAGGTTCAAACCCTGACATTCCATTTTTATACCAACCATGATACATTAACCTTTAATAAAAATATGCCTATTACTAGTGTAATAAAAACCACCCATGGTCCAACGATAATACGTTGTCCTAATCTCGCTAAGGTTGGAGGTTCAACTCCCACTTTGTCCACTTTAGAACAATTTTGGAACTTTCTAGGTTCTCACATGGCACCTTCTAATTGGGTCATGTGCTTTCCAAATCATGCCCAGACACCTGTTGCACCAACCTACGATGTTATGCCATGTCATATGTTGAGTCACCTGCCACACAAGTGCCACATCAATAGGCCATGTCATCTTATATGACACATGTCTCGTATAGAGCTTTCCATGTGTCCACTACCCATGCCACATCAGTTATATGTTCTATGCCACAACATTATACAATCAACCATGTCACATTTTTATAGTACCACATGGCACCTCCTAGTACTGCCACATGACAACCCTACAAACTTCCATTTTGTTGTTTGGCACAAAATTTAGATTGTGATAACTTTTACATCTGAATTCCCTTTGAGGCCATTCAAAAGGCCTAAGAAAGGTCTCATTGAGCTACACAATTAGTATACTTTTGTTAGATTCTAATACTATCAATTTTCAAGGCTTATAAAGATCCTCCCAGATAATCCATTAACTATCAGATCATTATTCATCCATAAGGAACTCAATGAAAGGTGCTCCAATTATATGACTGCTATCTAGTAGTAGAATTTGGATACGAAGTTGTTTAGCGTAGTCAATGAACCAATATTATGCAAGCTAGCCATTAAGGCACATATTCAAGAAGATTAAGCTAGTTGGGGGAATGAAATATCTCTATATATACAACACATATTATTTTTATATTGACATATATTAATGGTATCATGATTTGAATAATACTTGCAATATGGATTGGATCCTAGGCATTTGGATGCCAAAAGAAGAACATGAAGACTAGAAATTGTTCAATATAGATTCATTAGGAAAAACTATTAAATTATGTTGCTTAAATGTTTAGAGAAATAATATGTCAAGAAAATCTTTAAAAACTTACATGATAGACTAACAAACAAACATTTCTCTGGACTCACCAACACATTAAAAGTATTGAGAGTCAAATATTACCTTCCAACACTATGCAAGGATGCACGCGCGCATGTGTAAAAGTGCCACATTTAACCAAAATGTGCAAAAAAAGCTAAGAAGGTTGATGCCTTTCTAGCTTGTCACCATTAACAAACCATTTCAACAAGTGGACTTTAACATGATAGGAGAGATTAAGTCACATTCATATAAACAACACATATAGTATTGAAAACTCTAGATTACCTAACTTTGTAATCAAAGATCATTCCTTTACATTTATGAACAACAAATGATGATTTTGTTTCTAAAATGACAAATGATTACCATGTTAGGTATGTTGTCCATTTTAGTATTTAATAATGCTTTGTTATACAACAAAATCACAGTTCAAAGGTATGTTGTCCATTTTAGTATTTAATAATGCTTTGTTATACACCACAATCACAGTTCAAAGGTATGTTGTCCATTTTAGTATTTAATAATGCTTTGTTATACACCACAATCACAGTTCAAAGGTATGTTGTCCATTTTAGTATTTAATAATGCTTTGTTATACACCACAATCATAGTTCAAAGGTATGTTGTCCATTTTAGTATTTAATAATGCTTTGTTATACACCACAATCACAGTTCAAAGGTATGTTGTCCATTTTAGTATTTAATAATGCTTTGTTATACACCACAATCACATTTCAAAGGTATGTTATACACCACAATCATAGTTCAAATACTAGTAAACTCAGATTAGGGCATGTGGGCACAAAATATAATTGGATCGGTTGAGAGGATCCTCCTAGATCAACCAATCCTGTAGTATATCTTCCAATTTTTCATCAAAGACAAAAATAGATTATAATATTGTTGATGATGTGAATTTTTTTAAGGATAACATCTCTTCACATAGTTTACTCCATATTAGCCATCAACATGAATTGTTGTTGAAGGTTATATATGATGACAAAATTACAAAGAATAAGGTGATGGTGAGTCTAAAGATTGGGAAAAAAACCTAAATCTCAAACCTTGACATTTCTTTTAAATTTCAAGATTTTTAGTTGTAATGTCCAAATTTTTAGGTTTGTTGATTTTCCTAGTACAATAGATGTAAGTACTTATTTCTGAAACTTGATAATTACTTCCAATGATGTAGATGAGTATTTAGCTATTTCAATATATCATTAAGTAATTACACATTCAAAAATTCAACCATAAAGACAACATAACATATCACAATGCATAAGGATACACTAAGATTTTACCTTGGGAAAAGCCATGATGGGGGAAAAACCCATCCAACCTTTTCCTTATAGAATCAATGCAACAAGAGATACATCAAAGTTAACTAACCAACAGGATTACCAACCACCAAGGACCAAGTCAACCCTCCACAATTTTGTCCACAAAGATCTCTACAATAAGGTCTCCAAGAGAGCCGAAAAATGTCTAGCAAATCTACCTCAAAATTTGTAATGTACCACAAAGATATGCCACTAAAACAAGGTCTCAAGAGGGCCAAAGTTCATCCTTTATATCAGCCTCAGAAACTCAGATTATGCCATAGAGTTAGTGCCTCAAATATGTGCACCATACCACACGAAATTAACACTATGTCATAGAGATATATACCTCAAAAACTTGTATAACATTCGACCACTTTGATTGTTAGAGCGAGGAAGTGTCTTCCTTATGATCTATGCCCTTATACTCTTTGTCTTCCTCGCATAAAATAAAGATATATGAGATGATATAAAGTGTGTCTTTGGAGGAGAGTGAATAGACTTAATTTATAGTATTTCATCCATGCGAAAGGGTGTGTCTCATGGGTAGGCCAACTTATCTCTTAGAGGGATGACTTGGCCTCTTGTTGAGGAAAATATACAAATTTAAAAATTCAATTTTTTCTTTTGTAATGGTCATGTAGAACATGGCCATCATAATTTTTCTTTTGAATATAAAATCAAATAAATATTTTTTTTACAAATATAATAGGTATTAGATCATTACAATTACAAATGATACATTATGAAAAACGACCACAACTACAAAATTCAACACTCCCTCTTAGCTAGAGAGGTATTCATAATGACTATCCATATGTTCTATATATACATGATCTCTCTAAGAAAAGGTTCAACTCATCGATAACATCATCATCATCATGGTCAAAATCCTTGACCTGTATCGACATCATCAATAGGTACCACAACCCAGCTTAGCTCTCCTAACCAATGGTACTCACTCAATTATTCACCATATCACGAACGAAGTGGTACTTAACATCAATATGCTTTGACCTATCATGAAACACTAGATTTTCTATTAGTTTCACAAAGCTTTGATTGTCATAGAACAACGTAGTCAATTCTATCATCTAGTTGAACAATATAGAGAGTAGCTTATGAATCCACACTTCCTCACAACATGCCAAACAAGTTGCAATATACTTTGCTTCTACAGTTCTGAGTGTGAAAAATGCTTGCTTCCTGCTCATCCAAGATATGATAATAGAGCCCAAACTGAAACATATACCATATGTACTCTTCTTGTCATCCACACTCCCTTCCCAGTCATATTTTGTATATCCTTGCAGTTGTATCTCACCAATCGAAGCATATCTCAAACAATAGCCAACAATAATAAGCAAATACCTCAATATATGCTTTGTTGCAATCCAATTCTCAAGGCTCAGTTCCATCTGGAGCTGAATCAAGGTGTTCAATACAAAGTAAATGTATGGCCTGGTATTCACCAAATACATTAATGGTCCAATCAACTTTCAGTACATGGATGTATGCACCAGGTTAGAATCAAAATCTCTCAAGTTAATTTGATTTGTCACCATAGGAGTTGCCATAGACTTGTATTCCATCATGCCAAACTTCTAAAAGATCTTGATTACATATTTTCCTTTCCTAAGAAGAATTTCATCAAGTGTTTGTTAGACTTTTAGTCCCAAATAGTAATGCATCAAGCCAAGATCCTTCATGTGAAATTCAAAGGCTAACTGCCTCTTATACTGAACAATAAAATGCTCTACACTTGTTAGGAACAAATCATCAACATATAATGACAACATCACAAGCTCACAATTTACAACCTTGATACAAATATTTGGATCAACAACACTCTTAGAGAAACCAAGTCTCGTAGCTTGCTTGAGTCTATACAAGGTCTCGTTCAGCTTACATGCATGAGATTATCTCCCATGAACCTCAAAACCTTGAGGTTTTTATATGTACACATCTTTCTCAATCATACCATTGAGGAAATCGGTATTCACATCCATCTGATTAACTTCCATCCCATAAATGAAGTAAGAGAAATAAGAGATATTTCCTTGTATTTGTCAATGCGCCCATTAGCTACATGCTTGATCATATATATCCACTTTGAGGTTATGACAAAATTTTCTTCAGGTCTTGGAACAATTTCCCAGACATCGTTCTTCATAATAGATTGGCATTCTTCCATCATTGCATCCTTCCACATTTGTTGAGTAGTTTCTTCCTCAAAGTTGGAAGGTTCAGAGTCAATCAATTTAGTCATTAAAGTTGCATAGCTAGAATACCTCTTAGGTCTCTTAGATTCCCTAAAGGTGCCTCGTGAAGCCACATGTCCTCCTGCGTCCTGCAAATTAGATTTGAGCCAAATTGGTCTTTTTCTATTCTCTGGAACAACACCATTGGAGATGTGGGAGGACCTGTAACCTTTTCTTTTGGAGCCACATGCTTCTTCTCTTCATCTTCAATGTTCGAGTCAGGAAAATTTTAAGAAACCCCCCCCAAATTTTATACTGTATAATTAAATTGGGGCTATAGAAAAATGTATGAGCCTATTTTTTCAATAATACTATATATAATATATATATAATATATTATATTATATAATTATATATATATATATATAGTATATATATAGATATATATATCATATGATAATTTTGTATATGAATGCTTCACTTAAACTATAATTTTTTTGTTAAATCTTTGAAGAATTTTTCACTAGGTTTTAAAGTTACTACAAATTCTTGGCTAAAATCTTCTAAAATAAAGTATTTTAAAACATTGTAAAACATGGACGATTCCTTGAAAATGTATAGAAACACATATGATAATAAGAAAAATATTTAGATAAACTGTAATATACTACTAATATTAATATTTGGGAAAAGAAAAACCACGGGTAATGTTGCTCTAGGTTCTTATTATACACTATTAAAATTTGTTTTGCACATTTTTATCATGTTTTACCACAAAGGTCTTATTACATCCGAAGGGGAAATTAGTTGGAGAGACACCTTGCCACAAAGGTCTAATTACACCCGAGGGGAAACTAGTTGGATAGGCACCCTCAAAAGTGTGAGTGATGTCGGACTAAAGAAATCTAAACCTAAATTAAGTATAAGAATATACAAATCCAAATCTAAAAATATTTAGTAAAAAAACTATTACTAACCAAACATATTTACTAATCTAAATATATTTACTAACCAATTAACATAACTATTAGCATTGATAAATTTTCATAATATAAAGTTGTATTTATTAGTCGAGAGTTGGACTTACATATATGTAAGAAAATAAATGTTTCAAGATTTCAATTTGAGCATATGTAATACAAAAATTAAATTAAATATGAGAAGATACAAATCAAAATCAATATATATTTAGTAAAAGAAATTATTACCAACCAAATATATTTACTAACCAATTAATAATATATTTACTAACCAAATATATTTACTAATCTAAATATATTTACTAACCAATTAATATAACTATTAGCATTGTCAATTTTTCATAATATAAAATTGTGTTTATTAGTCTAGAGTTAGACTTATATATATATTAAACAAATGAATGTTTCGAGATTTGAATATAAGTGTATGAAGTAAGAAAAATAAATTAAGTATGAGAAGATAAAAATCAAAATCTATATATATTTAGTAAAAATGTTATTACTAACCAATTAACCATTTATTACTAATCTAAATATATTTACTAATCAATTAAAATAACTTTTATCATCCACATACTATAAAACTGTATTTATTAGTCGAGAGTTGGACTTATGTATATATATAAAGCAAATGAATGTTTCAAGATTTGAATTTGAGCGTATACAATAAGAAAAATAAATTAAGTATGAGAAGATACAAATCTAAATCTAAATATATTTAGTAAAAAAATTATTACTAACCAAATAAATTACTAATCTAAATATATTTACTAACCAATTTACATAACTATTAGCATTGACAAGTTTTCATAATATAAAATTGTGTTTATTAGTCCAGAATTGGACTTATGTATATATATAAACAAATGAATGTTTCTTGATTTGAATATGAGCATACACATAAGGAAAAATAAATTAAGTATTGAGAAGATATGTTAGGCCCCTATACTACTAGGTTAATTGGTAAAATTATGTTAATTGATTAGTAAATATATTTAGATTAGTAATAAATGGTTAATTGGTTAGTAATAACATTTTTACTAAAGTTATGTTAATAACTAGTATACGGGCCTAACAAGATACAAATCAAAATCTATATATATTTAGTAAAAAAATTATTACTAATTTTATCATTGACCAAATATACTTACTAACCAATTAACCATTTATTATTAACCAAGCATATTTACTAATCTAAATATATTTACTAACCAATTAACATAGCTATTAACGTCTACAAGTTTTCATAATATGAATTTGTGTTTATTAGTCAAGAGTTGAACTTATGTATATATATAAAGCAAATGAATGTTTCAATATTTAAATGTACAAGTAAGAAAAATGAGATGATACAAATCTAAATCCACATATATTTAGTGAAAAAATTATTACTAACCAAATATATTTGCTAACCTAATTATATTTACTAACCAGTTAACATAATTATTAGCATCCGCAAGTTTTCATAATATAAAACTATGTTAATTAGTTAGAGTTGGACTTATGTACATATGTAAAGCAAATGAATGTTTCAAGATTTGAATTTGAGCATATGTAGCAAGAAAAATAAATTAAGCATGAGAAGGTACAAACCTAAATCTAAAAATATTTAGTAAAAAATTTGTTACTAATCAATTAACCATTTATTACTAACAAAATTATCTACTAATCTAAATATATTTACTAACCAATTTACATAACTATTAGCATTGACAAGTTTTCATAATATAAAATTGTGTTTATTAGTCCAGAATTGGACTTATGTATATATATAAACAAATGAATGTTTCTTGATTTGAATATGAGCATACACATAAGGAAAAATAAATTAAGTATGAAAAGATACAAATACAAATCTAAATATATTTAATAAAAAAATTATTACTAATCAAATATATTCACTAATCAATTAACCATTTATTACTAGCCAAATATATTTACTAACCAATTAACATAACTAAAAATCTCAAACTCCCCCTAAAATAATATTCCTAATATTCCTCTAGTGAACATCGACCCCTCTGATTATTGTGCTTCCTAGTACATTTTGGCACATTGAATAATGCACTAACTTTCTTCAAATACTTACTATGCATATGATAATAGAGAGCACCACTTGTGGTAAGACCTATAAATGCATCACATCTTGGCAAGTGAAAAATATTGTGCTTCCTAGTACCTTGTGGCACATTTAATAATGCACTCACTTTCTTCAAATACTTACTATGCATATGATAATAGAGATCACCACTTGTGGGAAGACCTATAAATGCATCACATCTTGGCAAGTGAAAAAAACCACAAGCTACGCCAATGGCATTTTTTTTCAAAAAAATGATAAAATGGAATTTAATTACTAAAAACGAAAAGTAAAACAATGACAATGTAAATTAAAAAATTCCTTGGTTTCTTTCTTGTTGTGGAGTTATGGAAATTTGAAAAATGAAATGATATTAGCTATGGATTAAGATCGTTGATGAAATCTAGCAATTTGGAAACAAGGGACAATGATGTGTTTATATAGGGACAACATGTGTTAGTGCTCGAAGGTGTTGCAACCACTGATGGATGGTAAGAATTGGAAAATGGTTTAGTATTTTCTTTTTTAGTATTTTCCTTTTAGCTCTATCATGATGTATGTGATGCACTTGTATCTGTATATCTAAAAGACACTTGTGTTGTTAGAGGTTTTGTGTGCACCATGTGTGTGTGTATATATATATGACAAAATCTCTTCCTAATAAGAAGCTCATGTATTTGAGAGACAAACTTGGATTGGTTGATATATCCTCCCTAGTTG
>APFE031728716.1:0-14334 GCA_000404065.3 Pinus taeda | reverse complement strand
ATGCCTGAACATGCCTTTAGTTGGAAATATGGGACACTTCCTCTAGCAGAAGACTTCAGCTTCTTTCCAGTTTTGGAAGAGTTCCGGAGACAAAATTGAGAACACTTCCTCTAGCAGAAGACTTACAGCTTCTTGCGAAATTTGGAAGAGTTCCAAGAATTGCATTAAGCATTCCAGAGTTGTTGGTCATCCTTAAACCATCACAGGTTGAGACTTCCCTTTTAAGGTTGAAGTTTTACCTTTTATGCGGGGTGAGGCCTCCCTTTTATGGTTGAAGGTTTCCCTCTTTAAAACAATAGGATCACTTCCTCTAGCAGAAGACTTATAGCTTCTTGCGAAGTTTGGAAGAGTTCCGGGAACTGCACTAAGCGTTCCAATGTTGGTGGCTATCCTTAAACCACCGCCCTTTTTTACCAACATTTCATAGAGCACATTCAGCCTAGTGCTGCCATGCATTATTGCACATTTTGTATTATAGCTCTTTTCTTGGACTCATACATAACCCTTCGGATTAAGGGGGGGAATGTTGGACACCTAATCCTAAAGGGTTAGCGTGGAAGCCGAATGGACAAAGCAGTCCAAGAGACCTTGGGATGTGAATCCCAACGGTCACATAATGTACCATAAATATACATCATTTGTGAATAAAAAAATGCAATGCATGATTTATCTTTCTATTTGCTCTTGCTGTCCATGTTTGTTTAACAAGAGAGATAGTACATATACATCATAAGTCAACCTTTTGACTTATCTAATAAGAGCAGAGATCTTCTCTAGGAAGATGACATATGAGGTAGCTGATCTAAGGTTAGGTGAAGGCATACTGCTTCCACTGATCCAAGGTGAATCCATCGCCATGTTGCACCTGACTGTGTTGCACCCAATCATCATGCTGAACCTCATTACCATGCTGCACACATCATATTGCTGCACCTCATCATCATGCTGCACCCGTCACTGTGCTGCACCCAATCACCGAGCTGCTCTCATCACTGTGCTGCTTCCATCACTAAGCGGCTCTCATCACTAAGCGACTCTCATCACTGTGCTGCTCCCATCATTGAGCTGCACCCAATGATGCACCCATCATGGCATCCAATATGTTGCAACCATCAGCGATTTGCACTCATCAGCCTTAGCTGCTTGCTATGGCTTACAGCCTAGCAGAGCAACTAGACTCCTTTAACAGGTCCAAGGTGCAGTGTCATAATAATCCTCAAAACCTGCCCAGATTTCACTGCAATTGATCGCCAAGGAAAGGCTGTTGCCTTTACTATTCAGAGTAGCCTTCAAGCCCTTAACAATGGCTAAACTATGTCTATGCTCTCTTCTTATCACAATGGCATCCAAGTGGCATACAACAGTCCTTAGAACATGATTATGACAACCTATAGAGTGACTGATATCCCTCCAGCAAGAGCTCACTCAAACCTCCTACTAGCAAGCAGTTCAACCCTTTAATTTGACCCCTGAAATAGCTCTCAAATGTACACGCTGATTAGTCTCTTTCTTGCTGTGGTTGAGGTTCTTTTGTCTGTTGAAATAGGCCTCCTTTCGCTGCGATAAGACCTTCCTTTCATAGCAGCTATACCTCTCCCTTAACGGTTGCTAGGAATCTCCTCCTACTGCGGCTAGAACATCTTTTATAGACAATGTTTAGGGCTGCCTTGATTTAGATCAGTAGATAAGGTATCTTCCTTTAGGTTTGCATTTAGGCAGTAGGGCTTCCTCATGACAGTGAAGGATTTTACAAGTTAAGACCTCCTTTGACTGCATCCTTGATTCTTTTAGCATAGCGGATGAGGCATGGCATAACCCTCTTAACAACATCTAGATGTTCCTACAGTGACTGCGATTATAGGGCTGCAAACGTCCTCCTATTTTCTGCGGCTAGGGCTCCCTTTAGGGCTCCTTAGATAGCGTTGAAACTCCCATAGACATGAGACCCTTTTCTTGGCTGCATTGAGGGCTTACACTTTACTGCCCCTCTTGACTGCGGCCAGGTCATGTCCAAGACTCTTCCTTCTCATTGCAGCATTAAGATCTACGGCATGCCTTCTCCAAAACAACGTTGAGCTAGGGCATCCTCTTCTTAGGACTGTCTAGTCTCTTAGGATCTCTTCCTCCCACCAAAAATCCAAAGACAAGTGGAGAGGAAGAGATCACAAGAAAAGTGTGTGTCTCAATGACTTTTAAGGCACCTCTATTTATACTAAAACATTGAGCATAAGTGGGGGCAATTTGGTTGCTGCCGACCTTGACGAATTATCCCATAACACAAATAAATTCATATCTCCATGAATACTTGCCGGAATCGGATGATCTTTAGATCAATCCTACACCTCTCAACAAGAGGAATCCAAGAAAAATATCAGTGGCCATAAATAAGATGACCCACATGGAGTTTGGCCCTAGTTGCCAATTTTAACATTCCCTCTCAACTAGGGAGAACTCCATTTGCTGATCCATCTGCCAGACTATGCTATCTCTGCCATCATTGCCCTGCCTTGCTCTGCTAAACCATGAAGAAGAAGAATTGATCGAGAATGTCTCATACCATTCTCTACTGATCTGAAGTTAGTCCGATATGAAGAGAGTGTCTCATATCACTCTTACTGATCCAAAATCAGTTGCAAATAAAGAGAGTGTATCATACCACTCTTACTGATCGGAAATCAGTTCCAAATAAAGAGAGTGTATCATACCACTATTACTGATCCGAAATCAGTTCCAAAGGAGAGTGAGTTATATCACTCTTATTGACCCGAAGTCAGTTCCAAAAGAGAGTGTCTCAAACCACTCATATTGACCCGAAGTCAGTTTCATTGATCCCAGATCAATATCATCCTAGCATAGGGAGTACGGTAGTAAAACGATGCGTCCATCGGTACTACCATGGTCCCTATCCTCATTTCCCTACTCATTGGCCAGATGAGAGGTACTTCCCATGAGTCCCAGAGTGCATGGGTAGGATGTCTCAGCAGGAGAAGGATGAACCACTCATCTTGCCTACATGTCGCAAGGGGTATCCCAGGGGAAGGCTGAACCACTCACCCTGTACACAACAAATCACTAGGGGAAGGCTGAACCACTCACCCTATGACTGTGTCTCAGCAGGGGAATGATGAACCACTCATCCTGCCTTCAAAGCAAACCACTAGGTGAAGGCTTGAACCACTCACCCTATGGTTGATTGTCGCTCCAAGATGTACCCCCAAGCTCCTGGAGCTTGCAGAGCTCAATGTCCATATCCTACAGGACCCTTAGGAGAGAGTCTCTCCACGACTCCTAGTCGTTCTCGGAAAGTCACAAATTTGACCTTTCCTAGGGGCTTCAACAGAATGTTGGCGACCTGCACATTAGTCCCAATGCGATGGAGCCTTCTTGCTCATCAATGTACCATATCCTAGATAAAGTGGTACCTGATGTCTAAATGGTTAGAGGGATCAGAGAACACGGGATTCCTCAACAATCGAATCCCCCTCTGGTTGTCACAGGAGATCATGGTGCTATCCATCATGTTTCCAAATAGTTCACTGAAGAGCTTCCTCAACCAGGCAGCTTTACACGAGGTCATACTCGTAGCTATGTATTCGGTCCCAGCGGTGCTCAAAGCAATTGACCTCTGCTTCCTGCTCATCCAGGATATCGAAGTAGAACACAAAGTGAACCAACACCCAGAAGTGCACTTGCGATCCTCCACACTGCCTGCCCAATCAACGCTTAAATAATCATGCAGCTTCACATTTCCAGCGGTGTATCTCACTCTGTGAGAGATTGTGCCCCGAAGATATCTTAAAATATTCTTGGCACCAATCTAGTGAGGCTCATCCATATATGAGCTCAACATGCTAACTGCAAAACATATATCTGGACGGGAGTTGACTGAGAACATCAATGCTAGAATGAGTTTAGGAAACTCAGAGGCATTTCCGAAATCAGGTCCGGCATCACTACCACACAACGTTTGAAAGTTAAGCTCCATCGAGGTAGTCACGAGCTTGCAGTTTACCATTCCAAATCCAGAATCCAACTCCCTCTTACTTTTGCAAATGAGAGGGTTTGCACCTGTCAGGAAGAGGTCGTCCTCATAAGGTGCCAATATGAGAGGTCTATCATCCACAACCTTCAAGCAATGTTTTGGATCAGCTTCTCTCCTAGTGAATCTCAACTTCATCAGACAACTATCAATCCTCTTATATCAAGCCCAAGGTGTTAGCTCTAAATCATAGAGAGCTTTCTTCAACCTGCATACATGAGATTCCTGATCATGATTCTCAAACCCCTCGGGTTGTTCGAAACCTGTGGATTTGCTACATGAGGGGAATGGTCCCTTTGTAAGATTTTTTTTTTCGGTACATCTTGGACATGTACTTTCATGCTCTTCTTGAATTCAGGCATCCCTGTCACCATATGACTCACATCGGGTAGGGCTCCATAATAAGCAGACTTTTGGTGCTATAGAAGTGATGTGTCAACTGACATGGTCCCCAAAGGACTTCCTGCAACTTGATACAAATTGCCAACCCTGAACTCAAAAGCATCTTAAGAAAATTCCATTTTCAATCACGTACCTTTCCATCGATGAGGGCCACCTTGAAACCTTTGACTTCTATTTCTGAAATGGACTCCAGGTTCTTCTTGAGATTAGGTACATAAGGAACTTCTTGTAAATGAATCATGTTGTCCTTGTTCAATTGAGGGGTAACATTCCCTACACCCTTTCCGGGATAGGTGGCAATGACTGCAAGTATAATCCCCACGATTGTTTCCATCTCTATCAAATTAGAGAGAGCTTCCTTCAATCCGATGAAGTGCCTTGAAGCACTACAATCAATAAGCTAGATTCCTAAAGAGTTTGGAGGAGAAGTAGTGGAGAGGGCCAATATAAGATAATTCTTCTTTAGCTTATCAGAAACAACATTTGATTCTTCATACCTGGAGTTCCTTGCTTTCTTTGAAGAGTCGGCCATTTCCTTGATGACGTGCATTACCTGTCATTCCTCCGATCATTGAAGATGTCCCTGGAATGATTGTTATCATCATCAAGTGATGTGTCCCTACCATTCAGAGACTCCTTTGCATAATGGCTGAACATATTGCAAGCAAGGCATCTGCATTTCCTTCCACCCTTAGATCCGGACTTCCCATTGAAATGATCTTTAGATAGGCCATCAGATGCTTCCGCTGCACCACTCAGATAATATTCTCTGCTTCGATTTCACCCTTGGTGAATTTGAAAAGGGATGAAGAACCCATTGAGCCTTTTTGTCCTTTCCAACTGTCTTTGGTGATTGCTCTCACTCTTGCTTGGGCTTTGTCTTCACCTTAGCTCTGATACCATGTTAATTTTAGGTATGTTCCACGCTGATAGCAAATTTACTTCAATTTTCCATATTAGCTCAATATCAATTCTAGATTAGCAATCACATTTAACATGATAGTAAAATGCAGATAGAACATAAAGATAAATCGCAGAAGACAAGCCAAGACAAGAGGACACAAGATGTGGCACTAGCTAGGGACAAACTCCAATGTGGGGAAACCCTTGATCAATTCTTCTTATATGTTCTTCAATAGTTCAACAGAGAGAGAGATAGTACATATACATCAGAAGTCAACCTTTTGACTTATCTAAATAAGAGCAGAGATCTTCTCTAGGAAGATGGCATATGAGGTAACAGATCTGAGGTTAGGTGAAGGCATACTGCTTCCATTGATCCAAGGTGACTCCATCACCATCCTGCACCTCAATGTGCTGCACCCAATCATCATGCTGGACTTCATTACCATGATGCAAACATCATACTGCTGCACCTCATCATCACGCTGCACCTGTCACTGTGCTGCTCCCAATCACTAAGCTGCTCTCATCACTGTGCTGCTCCCATCACTGAGATGCACCCAATGTTGCACCCATCATGGCATCCAATATGCTGCAACCATCAGGCATTTGTACTCATCAGTCTTAGCTACTTGCTATGGCTTACAACCTAGCAGTGCAACTAGACTCCTTTAACAAGTCTAAGGTGTAGTGTCCTAACAGTGCTCAAAATCTGCCCAGGTTTGACTGCAATTGATCTCCAAGGAAAGGCCGTTGCCTTTACTATTCAGAGTAGCCTTCTCGCCCTTAACAATGGCTGAACTATGTCTATGCTCTCTTCTTATTACAGCGGCATCCAAGTGGCATACAACAATCCTTAGAACATGATTATGACAACCTATAGAGTGACTGATATCCCTCCAACAAGAGCTCACTCAAACCTCCTACCAGCAAGCAGTTCAACCCTTTAATTTGACCCTTGAAACAACTCTCAAATGTACACGTTGATCAATGTCTTTCTTGCTATGGTTGAGGTTCTTTTGTTTGTTGAAATAGGACTCCTTTGACTGCGATAAGACCTTCCTTTCACAACAACTATACCTCTCCCTTCACGGTTGCTAGGACTCTCCTCTTACTGCGGCTAGAACATCTTTTATAGACAGTGTTTAGAGCTGCCTTGATTTAGATCAGCAAATAAGGTATCTCCCTTTAGGTTTGCGTTTAGGCAGTAGGGCTTCCTCATGACAACAAAGGCTTTTATAAGTTAAGACCTCCTTTGATTGCGTCCTTGATTCTTTTAGCATAGTGGATGAGGGCGTGGCATATCCCTCTTAACAGCGTCCAAATGTTCCTACACTGACTGCGATTATAGGGTTGCAAACATCCTCCTATTTTCTACGGCTTGGGCTCCCTTTAGGGCTCCTTGGATAGCGTTGAAACTCCCTTAGACAGGAGACCCTTTTCTTGTTTGCGTTGAGGGCTTACGCTTTACTGCCCCTCTTGACTCCGGCTAGGGCACGCCCAAGACTCTTCTTTCTCATGACAATGTTCAGATCTAGGGATGCCGTCTTCTCCATGACAGCGTTGAGCTAGGGCATCCTCTTCTTAGGGCTGTGTAGTCTCTTAGGATCTCTTTCTGCCACCAAAAACCTAAAGACAAGTGGAGAGGAAGAGATGACAAGAAGAGTGTGTGTCTCAATGACTTTCAAGGCACCTATATATATACTAAAACGTTGAGCATAAGTGGGGAGCAATTTTGTTGCTGGCTGACCTTGACAAAAATTCCTCTAACACAAAGAAATTCATATCTCCATGAATACTTGTTAGAATTGGGTGATATTTAGATCAATCCTACACCACTCGACGAGAGGAATCCAAGAAAAATATTAGCTGCCATAAATAAGATGACCCACATGGAGTTTGGCCCTAGTTGCCAATTTTAACACCAAGTAAATTGAAGATTCTTGTAGACCATCTGTAAAGGCTTAGATGATGGTGTAAGTGATGCCACATCAGAATACAAGTCTTGGGTCATCTGCTAAGTGAATGGTACAACTGTGGGGCCGACTGTGCATGGTGAACCAGGTGGATCTTCCTTGTCTAATAGGTGAATCTTGAGCAATCTCTGAACATCTCTGGAGATATCTGGAGTGTTGTCTACTGTTGTGGAGGCCCATGGCTCTCTATAGACACCCTACATGTGCCAATGTAGCCCTCTGGAGGGTTAGGATCTTGAATAGGGATACCAAACCCAAAATGGAGATCATCTGTAATCTTGCATAAGATCCAATGCATCCCCATACCTTCCAACATATCAATTCATTACAATAATCAAGTAAAAGAGTTTACAAATCATGGAAATTAAGTGGGCACTTCATAATGGCATGCCCTTCCATAGTGGGCTTTGGAATGTGCCAATGTCTCCAAGGTTAACCAATCATCCTATTAGGAGGTTTCTTCTTCTAAAGGGGGTGATATGTTCATGGTACATCCATCAAATGGTGGTGGCATGTGATATAGTGATGAAGTGGAGTAGGGAACAAAGGGGAACAACCTGGGTCACATCCCATGACACAAGGGTAGCTAATAAAAGGGGAAGCCCACACTTGGGTAAATAATGCATAGGAGGGAGCAATCTTGGTACATGAGTTACTCTGACCTTATTTTATCCACCCTTCCTCGAATGCCTTTTGCCTTTTATGATTTTCTTTGGTTAATGTTCGGGGTTCAAAGGGATGAGACCATGATGTGCCTTTACCCCCTTTTGAGGTGGGGCAATTCATCGCTCATTAGGGGTTGGGACAATCATGGGTTCCTGAATGATAAAGGAGACTCATCAAGGGTCTCTAGGAACCAGAGTGATGGCTATGAAAGGGGAAGAACTCATGTAATGGCTTTTTCCCACGTGCTACATTTGTTTGTCTCGGCCATCCTTTGCATTTTGTGGTACAATTTCCTGTTGAATGTGGCCAATTATGCTTTTTCTTTTCTTTTCAGCTGCATCAACCTCCAAGGCATTGTTCCAGGCCTGACCTAAGATGTGGGGCAAGGGGAGGGGGTGGTTGACCCTATGTGGACCCAGTGGAGGAACGTGAACCCAAGTGGTGGAAGTGATGAAAGGGAGTATAATAAGCGGAAGGGGGATGATATGCATGAATCGGGGAGCAAGTCCACGCACCCAAAATCGGGGTTTCTCATGAAATACCATTCTCGAAGCCCAAAGGTCAGTAAAAGAGATCCCACAGGACTAGGGTTCAAGGTTAACACCCCCAAAGAAATCTAGGGGACAAGGGCACAAACCTAGTCTACTCTTTCCGTCAAATTCCCCCATTAATTTATGCTCAATAATCTCCATAATAAGCAAACTAAAGTACTCAATTACCAAATGAAAAGACATACCTTTAGGTTTGGGAGGCCCACCTTCAAACATACAATCATGACAGATGGGTGAGGGACTGCATGGCTGGCTTAGGTGTTTGAGAAATGGCACAACGAGCTAGTTGGGGTTGCAAGAGGCTGCCGGCTGAGGCCCATAATGGAAAAAAAAAATTCTCCTAGGGATATTACTCACAAAATGGTGGGTAACATCTGGCTCCAACTGGGACATGATTTCTCGAAGAGTGGGTGAAGCTGTAGACCTGTTACCTGCACATATCAAAGACTAAACCCACAGGGAAACATGTTTCTATGGTGTCTTATGATCACCCATGCTTAGTGTTAGGTCGTAAAATCAACAAAAAAATAAAATATGCGAATTTTAATCTAAATGCAGCTAATCTAGCACGAAAAATGTCATATGATGTTAGTTCTAATGCGAAAAATCAACATCCAATGCATCCCACCTTACATGCATTATAATTATTAATAACGCTAATACTAAGTGTAATCATAAAGCCAGTGCAACCAACATATCATCATACCAATATACATATGCCTGCCAATATGGAGGACGAAGTGGGTGGGAGGTGGGAAAAAGTGATCTCCATTCGAGGTAAAAGGGAACCCTAGGAGAAGGAGAATAGGCCAATCTAGAAGTGCAAGGCTTTCCCTCTAAGTACACAATGGTGGAATGGAAGATCACTCTCAAGAACTCCCTATCACAATCATTATTTATAATATTATGCTTTATAGATGCCAAAAGGTTGTGATGAGAGGGGAACGAAGGGTGAAGGAAAGGAGTGCAACAAATAGGTTGCTCAAGGTGATGGTTACATTGGAGAGGGGAGGTCATGGAGTGATCAAAATCTTGGGGATGTGTCAAAGGAGATAAAGTATATTCAATGAGGGGTCCTTCCTTGACACCATATTTAGAAGGGGGAAAGGGCTCATGGTCACTTGAGATAATATGAAAAGGGGCGAGGGAATCACTTGTGGAAGACTTAAGATAATGAACAAGAAGAAAAGACAAAGGGGAGAGTGAAGTATCAACGAGATCCCTTTCTTGAATATCCAACTCCAGAGGCTCAGGTGATTTGAATATACTCCTAGAATCATAAGGAAGGTAGGTATGATCAAGGGCCTTATCAATCCTATCATTGTTGGTGCCAAAGATAGGGTCTTCCCAAAAAAGAGAGTTAATCATCTTCAACTGCTCCTTTTCATGCAAGGAAAAATGTTAATTCTCCTTCCCAAGGGTATCGATGGATGTGTCTTCATAAATAATGTTTGGGAGAAAGGGAGGACCACTCTCAACCTCATCCTCCTTGTCGGTGTCATAAATGGGAGCACACTCAAATTGAGGACCAATGATTTCTGACTTCTCCTTTTCAATGGAAGTAATCTCCAATTTCATCTTCCAAGGGGCTAATGGGATCAACTTTCTCAAGGTTCTCAAAATAGGAGTCATCGAGAGTAATATTCTTGAGAAAGGTAAGATTGGTCTTAACTTCACTTTCCATAAACTTTTCCTTCCCAGCATCTGTGCTTTCCTTTTCATTATGTGGACCTAATGAGAACTCATCTTCTTGCTCATCACTAAGATCCTCAAGGTTGTCTCCAACTTCTTCATCTTGACTAATGAGACCTTCCCGTCGGAGGGCTTCCTTTAGGCTTTCACAAGCAACTTCATTAGATTGGAATTTGGGTCCCTTATACTCTATGAATTTGTTGAGAAACTTGATAAACATTGAAATGCTTTCAGGCTCACATAAGTCGAGGCAACCTCGGTGCTTGTATTCAATAGAAGCAATAAATAACTCCATGCGGCTGTCTAGGTGAACCACATTAACTTCAGAAGCATGCTTCATAAGTTTTGCTATGTGGTCCATTGCTATGGATGGATCACCCTTGAATTGTGGCATATTTTGCACAAACTTCCAATCCAGGCCATTTGGGTATCTTGGAACCCATGTGATATCCAAAACAGGAAACCACTCATGAAGCTTTTTAGAAGCCATTGATCTTTATATATTGATATTATGGGAGTCTCTAGGATGAACTAAATTTTCCTTAACAAATTCTTGCTTCACCCTACAAACATTGACTTTGAAGTTCAATGAAGAACCAGGGCTTCATTCTTCCAATGGAGTCGCCAAGAATGATATATCAATATTGTTGTACGGAGAACAAGACACACCTCGTGTCCTCGACAACGGTGCCAAAATGTTACCACTCAAACTAGCAGGGGTCCTAGGAGGGAATCCTAAAGGGACAATTGCTAGGTCAAGGGCAACAATGGAGCAATAGCCCACTGTCACCTCAGCTAAAGCTCCCTACTCTTCACAGACTTTCATTGATGGGAGGAGACTTTGTATGATAAGGATCACAAAGATGAATAGATCAAAGATAGGATGAAGAATGATCCTAGAAGCCTATTCACAAGAGAGGTTGAAGATTGTGGCTTGCTTGTCTTGGAAGGCAAGATGGAAGGCTCTCTAGGAAGGGCTTGGGGAGAATTTCAAGGGTTAGGTTGTTGAAGTTTGGTACCGGAGGACAGGTGGTTCCCTAAGGCTTTGATCTTTGTCCTAGGGAAAAGTGTTCAAAAGAATTTAATTTTTTTCCTAAAGTGACTTTATAATTTTTATAAAGTCAAATCTAATTTAAAAGTGATAAAGTTACTAAAGTCTAATTTTAAAGTGACTTTAATAAAGTCAATGTAAAATTAGAAAGGAAAAGTGACTTTGGAAATAAATGACTAAGTGGGTCTTTATTAAAGTGAGATGAATTAAAAAATAAAAGGTGAGATTTAAATGAGCATTTAGTCTCAGCCCTAGATCTCAATCTATTTTAGCCATTGGATTTAGAGGTTACCCAAAAGTCACTTAGGATTAGATTAAAGGAGGAAAAGGAGGCAAAAGGTCATTAATTCTTTCATGAGCAGATTGAGAGAAGGAGAGCAAGAGAGCAAGGGAGATTTCTGGACAATGAGGAGAAGGAGGCTGCAAGTCCGTACAACAGAGTTTCAGCAAGGCGGAGTTTCAGCAAGGCTAAGTTTTAGCAAGTTTGTACAACGGAGTTTCAGCAGGGCGGAGTTTCAGCAAGGCTGAGTTTCAGCAAGTCTGTACAACGGAGTTTCAGCAGGGCGGAGTTTCAGCAAGGCGGAGTTTCAGCAAGGCTAAGTTTTAGCAAGTTTGTACAACGGAGTTTCAGCAGGGCGGAGTTTCAGCAAGGCTGAGTTTCAGCAAGTCTGTACAACGGAGTTTCAGCAGGGCGGAGTTTCAGCAGGCTGAGATAAGTTGTAAAAGTTTGCTTGCTGATTTTTGCTGAATATTTCTCTTACTGTAAAAAACATTTTCCAGAAATAAAAGAAGCTTTCGAACTGGTTTTCCCCAAGAGTTGTAGGGGGTTTTTCCAAGGTCACCTTGACAAAAAATCATTGTGTTGAATGGCTGTTTATATGTGCTGATTTTTATATTTCTGCATTTTCCAGCATTCTGTAAAATTTCTAGAATTTGTGTTTTCAGCAAAATTTATTTTCCAGTTGTTGAATGTATGGATATGGGAAAGGGCATTTAACTATTTTGGAGAAATAAGGTGAAATTGAAAACCGGGGTGGGAAATGAGAATTTTTTTACATGGTAGCAGAGCTTGAGTGTTGAAGTGCAGTTTGGGACAGCAAGGAGGAAAATTACAGCCTGCTGATTTTTCACTCAGAAAATTCCAGCAAGCTGATTTTTACAAACAATAGTTTTATCTTTACTACAACAGTGCTATTTTTCAGTTTTAGGACAACAGGATGTCATTGGGATTGAGGGTGGAGGATAGGTTGGATGGGCATGCAAATTACAGCGTTTGGAAGGAGAGAATGCAGAGTATCTTTGAAGAGGCAGAAGTCTAGGACATCATGGTGTATACCACACAAAACCTTGTTGCTGTGCCTATTGATGCTACTTAGTTGACTGAGTATAATAAAAAGAACAAGGGTAAGAGACTGATTCTAGATGGAGTCAAAGACCATTGCATTCCTCATGTGAGAGGAAAGAGAAATGCCCATGAGATGTGGACAACATTGTCCAATTTCTACCAGAGTACCAATGAGAACCGGAAAATGGTCCTAAAGGAGAAGCTGAAGACCATTAAGATGGGTAATGATAGTGCAGCTGGATATTTCACAAAGATTGCTAATGTGAGAGATGAGTTGGCAGTAGTTGGAGAGGTCATTTCACCCACTGAGTTGGTGCAGATTGTAGTGAATCCCTCGTTCATGGATGAACTTTGCTGATGGGGTTTGTGCACGTGAGACCCTTCCCACATGGGAGAGGTTTTGGGATGATTGCAATCAGACAGAGATCAGGAAAGGACAACTTGAGGCAGCCAAGCCAGTTGAGCAGGATGAGGATGTAGCATTATTGGCAGGAGGCAAGAAAGGCAAAGGGAAGAAGCAGGCTTCCACAAGCAATGGTGGGGGCAAAGGCAAAGGTAAAGGTAAACATGGTAACACATAGAAGGACTATTCCAAGGTGAAGTGTTGGAATTGTCAAAAGATGGGACACTATGCAGTTGTGTGTTCGGATAAGAAGAAGAAGAAGGGGAAGAACCAGAGCGTGGCAGCTTCAGCAGAAGTTGAGGACTTTGCAGATCGTTTTGACCGGGAATTTGGGTTCACTACATGTGAGTCCTCTAGTGCGGGATCACCTGCCACATAGGTTCAAAGGGAGCATGCTTTTCCCTCGATTAGTGGAGCATATTCGGGTATCTGGTATGTGGACAGTGGGGCTTCACGTCACATGACAGGAGTTCGTGAGTACTTCTCAAAGCTTTCAGAGTGTGGCACTGATATGGAGGTAGTACTCGGTGATGACAGAGTTGTTAGAGTAGTCGGTGTGGGGACACTGACATTTCAGAGGGAGTGAAGTTTGAGGAGGACAGGGCCTTTAGGAGGTCACGGGAGTTAGAGTATCTGGATCAGCCAGACCCTCAGCAGCAGTTGAGTCAGTCGCAGGGATCAGGAGGATCCGAAGGTACATCTATGACGATGCTAGGTCCGTTAGTGAGCAGTGGCTCGACGAGCCAGAGGGGTGGTGCTCCGGGCAGCATGCAGAGTAGACCACAGAGCAGTTCACTAGGGAGTCCACTGATGGATAGTTCACACGGTACCTCAGCTTCTACAGGTTCAGGTGCAGGCAGGAGGACAGTAGACAGACAGTCAGGAGTTCAAGCTCTTGATGATGAGGAGGAGGAGTTTCATTCTCCAATGGGAGAAGCATGCTCAGGGAAGAGGAAGCCCAAGTGGCTTCAGGACACCTTGAGAGATGCCACATTTGTTGTTGAGCCTAAGAGGCCAGTCAGAGAGAGCAGACCACCTGAGAGGTTTTGTAGCTATATTTTAATGGCTACCAACATCTTTGACTTTGAGCCTTCTAGCTATGAGGAGGCAGCTAGCCAGCAGGTTCGGAGAGAGGCCATGCAGGAGGAGTATTCTTCTATCATGAAGAATGATGTTTGGGAGGTGGTGCCGAGGCCTGAGGGCAAACCCGTGGTTACTTCCAGGGTGGCTTTACAAGGTAAAGCATGCTGCAGATGGCAACATTGAGAAATTCAAAGCGAGGTTTGTGGCTAGAGGGTTCTCCCAG
>APFE031728708.1:0-11770 GCA_000404065.3 Pinus taeda | reverse complement strand
CTGGCGACCTTATTTATTGGGGCGACGTTTCCAAATCCGCACAGATCATCATAGTCTTAAATATTTTTTGGAGCAATGCCTCTCCTCCCAACAACAAAATAAATGGCTAGCCAAAATGTTGGGATATGATTATGAGATCATTTACAAGAAAGGGAAAGACAATAGTGTAGCAGATGCATTATCTCGCCGGTTTGAGGAAGAAAGCACCCTGCTAGCTATTTCCCTCCCCATTCCAGAATGGATTGAAGAAGCTCGCAGAGAATGGTTTTCACACCCCGGTCTCTCCCAACTCATTTCTCAATTACAGGCAGATCCAAATTCCACCAAGGGCTGCTCGTGGCAGGATGATATTCTTCGCTCCAAGGACAGAGTCGTAATATCACCAACATCCACCTTCAAAAGTTGCATTTTGGCAGAGATGCACTCATCTCCCATTGCAGGACATTCGGGCTTTCAGAAGACCTATGCTCGCACAAGAAGATCATTTTTCTTGACAGGCATGAAAAAGGACATCCTTACCTTCGTAACCGAATGCGAGGTCTGTCAACGCCACAAAGGGGAAATAGTCAACACACCAGGCACATTACAACCATTTCCCATTCCGGCATCAATTTAGACAGAAGTTTCTATGGATTTCATTGCAGGTCTTCCAAAGTCAGGGAACAAGTCAGTCATCATGGTGGTTGTGGACCGATTGTTGAAGTATGCTCATTTCTGCGCTTTTCCCCACCCGTTTACACCCACATTGGTTGCTCAAACTTTCATGGATCAAATCTTCAAATTGCATGGCATACCCATTTCTATTGTGTCCGACCGCGACCCGATCTTCACCAGCAATTTTTGGCAGGAACTCTTCAGAATACAAGGCACTCAACTAAAACTCAGCACTTCCTACCATCTGCAAACAGATGGTCAAACTGAAGCAGTCAACAAATGTCTAGAAACCTACCTTAGGTGTTTTACTTTTGAAAAACAACACCTTTGGGTATAGTGGCTACCTCTGGCAGAATGGTGGTATAACACCAAATATCATGCCACCACCAAAATGACTCCCTATGAAGCAGTATATGGTCAACTCCTGCCTTCACCTACTTCATATCTCAAGGGCTGCTCAAAATTCCAAGCAGTGGATCAACTTCTACAACACCGTGCAACTATGCTCGCCCATCTTCGAGAGAATCTTCATCAAGCTCAGAACCGCATGAAGCAACAGGTAGACCAGCATCGCTCAGAGCGCCAATTTCAAGAAGGGGATCAGGTCTTTTTACGACTCCAACCATATAAGCAAACATCACTCAAAGATAAAGGATGTCAAAAACTCTCTCCCAAATTCTACGGACCATATCAAGTACTTCAACGCATTGGAGAAGTGGCTTATAAGCTGGCTTTGCCACCTACTGCGAAAATCCATCCAGTTTTTCATGTTTCATGCCTCAAGAAAGTGATTGGGAATAATTGCAGAATTCAGATGAGTCTACCGGAGTTGGACGAAGAAGGATCCATTTGGCTTCAATCGGAACAGGTCCTTGACACACGAGTCAAGCAATTGCGCGGCCGCATGATTACGGAAGTCCTAGTCAAATGGAAAGACACCTCTCCAGAAGATGCAACTTGGGAGCCAGCCACTATTCTGCAGCAGTTTCCGTAGCTTCAGCCTTGAGGACAAGGCTAGTCTTAAGGGGTGGGCATGTTAGGGTCCACCCTAACCCCCTTATCTATGTAATGGGACCATGTCATAGTTAAGAGTCAATAAAGCCCATATTAATAATTGTAAGTGGTTAATCCGCAATTAATAAAGGAACCACAATTAGTTGCAAATGGGCCGACGGTATTAGTAATAAATGGTATTGACCCGTGGTATTACTTGTAGGAGTCATATATATAGGATAGTAACTCCCTGCGAGGAGCATCATGTCTTATTTTTGTAATCGAGATCTGCTCTATTGGAGGTTGCCCCCTCGAAGAGGCAAGTGAACATTACTCTCTGAATAATAAAGTCTTCGCTATTCTGTGTTCTCGATATCTTTTCTTCGCATATTCTGTGTTATCGGTCTCTTTTCTTCGCATATTCTGTATTTGGGTATCATTTGCAGGTTAAGAAGCATAACAGAAATACTGATTCACCCCCCTCTCAGTATTTCCAATAGTATAGTTACCATTTTCCAATTCCTTAGGCATGGTCAAAGGAATACTGATATGATCTTCAAACCACAACAGATGCAATCATTTTAGAAGAAAACATTAACACAAGTAATCTATTTATGAATAATTGTCACATGCCATTTTCAACCATGAATGGGTCCTAGAATTGTTACCCACTAGACATGCTTCTACAGTTAGCTTCACACTAGAATGCAACCTACATAATAAATCCGTCATTCCATAATACAGAAAAATTCAACCATCATTATATCTGAGATAACTGATTTTAATCTCATAACATGTAAGGATTAACACAAAACACATACCATTCAAGTGAATCTCATGAGATTAGATGGAAGCATGATTAAATCTATTAAGACATAAGCATATACTATTCATCAAGCATTCTCATGGCGAAGAAAACTTAAGAACTCTTCTCATAAACAAACTGGAGCTATAAGATAGGGAGAGTAAGAATCATCATACAACCATTTCACACATCTGACACCAAGTAAAACCTCACTTGGAAGGAGGAGCACCACCATCGAGTAATGAATCACCTCTGATTTCCCCCAAGCTGAAGATCTTGCCAAGGATAAATTTATTTTCAATTGATCAGTGCACTGGGTATTTAATAGCATCTTTCATAATGTAGTTGTCATTAGCGGTGTCCTACTTTTATAGAGTTTTTCATTTGCCTAATTCTCTTTTGGAAAAACTCGTCTTTATCTCCCACGAAGCTTTTCCTCATAAAACCTTGCCTTTATCTCCCGCAAATATTTTATGTCTGATGGATCTTTAATCCTTCCAAGCTTATCTAGAATCACATCTAGAAGCTTTATCATGAAAGATTCATCTCTATCCCAATCCTCATGGGATTTGGCAAGAATCTCCTCTCTCTTGGTGCTCCACCCTTCAAGCAATTTATTTTATTAATTTATTTAATAACACATTTTCTTTTCATATTACATATCACCTAGTTGTCCTCAACTTAGGTTTACAAATATTTAACACACAAGTGAGGATATCACACCTATCTTTAACTTAGCTTATGCTTAAAATAATTTAATACACAAGGGAGGGGTATTACAAAATTAAAAAAGAAAAAATAAAGTAAAGTAAATCAAATAAAAAGTTTAATTAAAAAAAACAAATAAATTAGAATGGATCTTTATCTCAATTCACAAAAACTAGGGAGTCTAACTAACAATCAAAATGATTTTTTTCCAAAATTCAAGGATAAAAATTTAGGTGAATTATTTTTTTTCCAAAATTCAAGGATAAATTTTTGGGTCATTTTATTTATTAGTTAAATTAGCCTATATCCATCTTAACTTGGAAGCACCAGAGGATTGGCAGATCAAGAGTTAGGATGGACCTAGGCTAATTTAATTTTCCCCTTTAAATAGGATATATTCCACATGATTACCATGGTTTCCCAATACTATGAGTCATTTTTATGTTTATTTTATTTTTTTATGTAATTTGACTTAGTCAAAATGTTAAACATTATGTTACAATATTTCTATCATACTAAGCTTAATTACCCTAAAAGAATCCATCGAAAATATTAAATTAATCAACTTATTAAATCACTTTATCTAGTTACTAATTCTGTAGTGCTCTTATTAATTTATTTGTCCACTAGTTAATTTGTTATAAAGATAAACAAACTCAACCGCTTTTCATTAAAGAAACAATTCTAATCTAATGTTAATTTTTAAAAATATAATAATTTTAAAAATTAAAAGAAAACATCAAATTTAAAAACAAAAACAAAAAAACTTAAAATTTCACATTAAACCAAAACTATTTATTAAAAACAATTAAATTCTGAATATTAAATATCCACTTATTAACTTTATTCCACTTATTAATAGGTATAAAAAGAAATTAACAAATAAATATATTGAATCTCTTTTAATATAATATTTTTTGTAAGTGGAGATTTAGACGATTATTTATATTGTATTTTCAAAATTTCGAGGGAACAATCTCAAAGTAATCTTGTCCGACTTTTGCGGTAGACACTTTACCCACATTACCCATTATTAGGGGCCTGAATTTCATTAATTGTCCGACTTTTGGGGTGGACACTTTACCCACTTTACCTATTCCACTTATTAAGTTTTATAAAAATAAAATAATAACTAAATATATTCAATCTCTTTTAATATAATTATTTTTGTAACTGGAGATTTCCATAGTTATTTATATTGTTAAGTCCGTTGAGTAAAGTGTCTATCAAAAAAATTGGACATGAAATTTTTAACAAAACCTTTCAAAATTTAAAAAAATATAATTTAGCTTTATTGAATAAAAAATTATATAAACATTTTCATACCTAATATAACCCTATAAAGTGAGTTAATACACTTCAAAACACAGAGGCTTTGCAGCTTCACAAATCTCCCTGCAAAACACCACCAACCAAATTTGTTCGCAGCGGCAATTACAAACAAACCAAAACGTTGAGCCATGGGTGACCAAGTGAACTCATAAACCCCACATACCGTAGAGGAATCCAGAAAGATACCATCCCACCCTATAATCGTCGGCAGGGCCTTCTTCACGCAGAAGGGAATTGCTTTTAAAAATATGAGAAGTCGACCATGATGGAAGTACTGAACGACACTGTCCAACTACTTTATAGCGCAGTTTACTATGTTAATTGATTTGGCCCAAGCTGGTTTTGTACTTCAAGGTTGGAGAATTTGGCGAGCTTTATAAAGCAAATTTCTCTGGATCGCTTTTTAGGGTCAATTGAATTTAATATTTAAATTGTCACTAGCCATGTGAGTGACTACTCTGAACCCATGCATAATTCCCACCATTATGAGGATCGCGTTAGGAATTTTTGTCACCATCGGTGATATGCGAATCTTCACTCAGGCAAGGTTTGAAAAGAGAGAGATATAGCTAGACAGTGTACTCAAATGCTTATTGATAATTTAAGTGAGGCTATATATGTGGTAGGTTCTAAGAATACCACAGAATCAAAGGCTTTCGTTTCTTTAGAAATCAATGCTTTCTCTTAACCTGCTAATCTTCACTCAGGCAAGGTTTGAAAAGAGAGAGATATAGCTAGACTGTGTACTCAAATGCTTATTGATATTTTAAGTGAGGCTATATATGTGGTAGGTTCTAAGAATACCACAGAATCAAAGGCTTTCGTTTCGTTAGAAATCAATGCTTTCTCTTAACCTATTTGTTCTTATTAGCTATAGCTAACTGTACATGTATAACTCAACAGATTATACCTTCATAGTTAATTAATTGTTTATGCCATTTCACATTCATTTATCAATGCTTTCCCTTAACCTATTTGATCTTACTCGCTATAGCTAACTCTACATGTATAACTCAACAGATTATACCTTCATAGTTAATTAATTGTTTATGAGATTTCACATTCATTTCTAGACCTCAATAGTAGTAGTTGTTAAGTTATTTAGTATATCTATCATAGATTCATTTGATTTGCTCTTGTCAAAGTTTATTGTTTGGATTATGAGTTTATTCATTCTTTTGCTTACTCATAATTTTTGGGGTCAAAGGAATCACTGAAACAAATAAAGCATGTGGCATCTCAGAATTCAAATTAAAATTCAGCAAATAAAATAAGAAACTTCAAATAAGAAATAAGTTGAAATCCTTGGCTCTGTAGATGCACAATCTGACCATTGGTCAATCCATGGATAGCCATGATCACAAAGACTTTGACCATACAAGCTACCCTGTATCCCCTAAAATCATGGGTGATTTCCTCTCAATGTTCAGTATAGATTTGTTTCTCCTCCTTGTTTGGAATTGGTATACATCAAAGTTGCAACAATAAAAAGAGATATTATTTTCTAATAAACCTTTCTATCCATAAAGATAACCCTGAGTCACAAATATTGGATTAGGGATAGAGGGATTTTTCCCATAATGGGAAAGGACCTACATGTTAAATAAGTTCTAAGGAGATTTGATTGCAAGGTTAACAACTCCAAGCCTATGCATTCCACTTCATTTTGCATTCCCTTATTGCCTCAATGACTCACGACAAGTGAGTATTTTCATGGTTAACTCATGAGAGAAATTTCTATCCATTCAAAGATAAAAGCTAATCACAAAACTTAGTTTAGCGATAGAGAGATTTTCCCCATACATGAAAGGGAAATGATGTACATGTTGAGTTCTAAGGGAATTTGATCAAAATTTTAACAATTACAAGCCTATGCATTCCACTTCAATTAACATGCCCTCAAAGAGTCACTACAGGTGAGTGTTTTCAGAGTTGTTAACTCATGAGAGAACTGTTAATTGATTGATTCATGTAATTTCCCCATACTTGAAAAGGAAATGACATACATGTTGGGTTCTTAGAGAATTTGATCACAAGTTTAACAATTACAAGCCTATGTATTCCACTTCAATTAACATGCCCTCAATGAGTCACTAATGGTGAGTGTTTTCGGCATTAGCTCATGAGAGAACTGTTAATTGATTGATTCATGCTAAGTTACAGTTATATGTAACATTTGTAATGTTAAAATATTGAGTAACACAGAAGAAATGTTCCACTATAGTTTTGAACCTGGTTTCAAGGATCTACTATGATATAATCTTGGCAAGCCAATTTAACACCTACTCATGATACAGGTTACTTGGATGGTGGATTCTCTATGATATTGCACCAAATCATGGTGATTGTTTAAGAGCATCAAGGTTTCTCATTCTCAACATAAGGATGAAAACAATGTTTTTGATGCTCCATATCATACATAAAATTCAACTTAAAAATGAACTGGGTTATTGATTTAGTTATTTTTGTAAAGAATTGATAGAAAGTTGGCTTACTACATAATATTCCAGAGTTGGCATGTATTCCATCTGCCATGCACACATGTTAATCATAAGAATTAGTTTTGGTTGGTCATATTTATATATTTAGTTTTGATTTTGTTTTTTTCGAATACTCTCATTGAACTGTTTTGGTGGACATTTATCAATTGTGGCTCATCTTGTAGTGTCTTGAAGATGAGCAATATTGCTGAGAAAAATTGAAATGTGAGATTGTGGGAATATTTGAAGTCTCACAAAAACCACCAATCTGAGATGTGTTTAGTTTTATTAAGGTTTTATATAAAAGTTTCATCATGAAAATTCAAATGTGTTTAGTTTTAATAAGGTTTTATGTAAAAGTTTCATCATGAAAATTGTTTTGGAATGAGCTAAATAGACAAAAAAAAATTAGGGAATTTTTGGATCATGAACGAAAATAAAGTTATAATCATATTCACATTATTCAGTATTTTAATTTTTGAGTTCCTCTCTTTATATATAAAATTTCACATTGTTTTTCTAATATAATATATTGATTGTTTGTGTAGTAAAACAATATTTCAATGGTTGTCTCTGACTTTTTTTAATTCTATCATAATATAGGTACCAATTGGAAATACTCCATGCTGCTCTGTTATTGCTTTTCTGGGAACTGGATGTTGCAAAACTTTGATTTATGTGGAACTCATGAAAGAAACTGCTCAAAAGTGGATGAATACAAGGAAGAAAAGTAAGTGGATGAATAAAAGGAAGAAAATTTTAATGATTTTTCTTGCACCGAGCATTCCTTTGGTCAAACAAGTAAGTTCTACCATTTAGATAATGATTATTTCAATGGAATTGATGGTAAATGTACAACCTAATTTTTTAGAAAATTGATAGTTTATTTTTGGTGAGATTTTCAGCAAGCTGAAGTGATTATTAGCAATAGCGATTTGAAAGTTTCCATTTATCATGGCCAAAGTGATAGCGTATGGAATGATGAAAAGTGGAAAACAGAAATCAACTTCAATGAGGTACCTCTAGTCACAAAACTCTTTTATCATATAGCTTCAATCCATGTTGCTCTGTTAGGTGCATGTTCTTACCATGTTATTGTCAGGACTCAACTCTTATATTATTATTTATCTAATTTAAAAATATTTTATATTTATTTTGCATAGATAAGTGTTTTAAAATTATGATGAAAATATTATATTAAATAAATATTTATGTCTATATTCTTGGATTTCTAAACGTTTTTCTTTATCTTTCTTAGTAAAAATTAGGTGAGTTTTTTAATCTTTCTTTATTTATGGATCTACCCACAAAAAAATAAATACTCTCTATCATTCACATTTAATTTTCAAAGGAAGCCCCAAGGAGTGTCTTAATCTAATTATGCCATGATTGGTACATGAATATATTTCACAAATGAATTCCTTTGCAATGGAGATGAATTTTATTGCACATAGATTTGGAGGTGCATTCTTATTTTGGAACAAGATAGGAATATAAACCCTCCAAATTCTAATGAGTAGAATGCATGGGAGGATAGAGAGTGTGAATTGATTTATGTGAAATACAAATTTGACACTACTAGGAGATTCATTCCCAAATGAAATAGGAAAATTCATATGAATGTCTAATCCATTCTATATGCTTTAGATGGGTATAATTTTAGTATTATTGCACAATATTTGGTGGATTCTATCTGGTACATTACCTCCTATATAAGAGGTACAACATCCAATATGTTTTGATTTTGAAGGAATCTAGATTTCTCTTGAGAGATGAACAAACTCAACATTGTCTTGATTCTTTTGGAAATACTTTTGGAGATAATCTTATATATTACATTATACTGGGTGATTGGATGGTTATCTACAAAAGAGGTTCCTTCTTCTGTCTTTTGGATTAGACAAATGAAAGCAACATTAAGAGAACCCGACACTTTATTTTTTCTTGGCATCATGCTCTTATATTTTTGCATGGTCTAAAGGAAACCAATATTTCTAAGTTTTATACTTCTTCATTCATAACAGAATTCATTTATTCATTGATAATGGGGGAAAAAAGAGAAACCACCCATACTATTTCTTATATTTAGAAACCCCATAGGTGCCTGAAAAAGATTGTGAGAATAATGGGCTCTCACCTCATCTTTCTCCTAGAAGGAGAAGAGAGAAGCCCCTTCATCAGTTTTGATTTCCCAAATCATACTTATATACCTTCTTTGATTGGAAAATTGATGAAAAATTTGTATCAGTTTGTTCTCACTTGAAACACATTGATTGTATTTTCATCCTCCGTCTTTCTTCTTAATCAATGTCTCCATTCATTAAAGGATTTCAGTTGCTGCAAGATATCTAATGTATTCCAAGAGTCTAGTATGTTGTCAATGTTGGATAGCTACTTTTCCACCTTAGTGAACTCGTTGAATTAAACATGATGATATTTTTCTCATATTTATGAGGCCTACTTGATAGCTTTAAGGTTTCCTACAAATTATTTCATATAAGAGGAATAATCCTAGGAAGAAAAGTGGACCCAAGTTGATTGAATCATGGATTTATAGTCCTGAAGGAACCAAGAGGGATTGAAATGGAAAGGAAAGGAATTTTAATTTCCCATGGGGGATTGATAAAGAAGGATAGGCTTGTGATTTTAAAGTCCACCTAGCTTGATTGAAGGTTTGTTTTCACATTCTAAATTCCATAAACCCTCATCGATTAGAAATTGATCATGCCTTTTTTCTACTTTGGTGCAATATGAGTTTTCATTTCTCCATGTTGGTGAAAGTATGACAAGCTCTATGTTGATTAAAACATGTTTTATTAAAAAAAATTGAATGTAATCACTCTATGGATCCAATTTTGTGTTTGGATCCCAAACTTTATGCAAGGAGTTATTTAAGTTCAAATCACCATATATGATAATCAAATGGTAGTAAGAGCAAATGCTATGATCAATTCTGCAAAAAAACAATAACAATTAGAATGGGGTCCATATATATCATAATCAAAATCCTTTAATTTCAGTTTTAGAATGATAGAGGAAGGAAATGAGGAAGAGGAGATCATTAAGTAATTTGGACTCCATTTAGTGATTGACCCTCTTTAGTGACCATCCACATCCATATTGATAGAATGTCCAATTCTTAATAATACGTTCTAAAGCCTTATTAGATTTTTTGTTAGGACACATAGCTTCCTGAATGAGTATAAGGTATGGATTTTAGCTAGTTACCATCCATTTGAGGGCTAAACTTCTAGAGGCCTCCCAAATCCTATGGCAGTAAATGAAGGTATAAACACGGGTCCTTATTCGAGAGGGATCTACTTGCTCTAAGGGCCTCATAAATTGGAACTTGTTTCCCCTCTTTGATATAAATCAAACCTCATTCCTTTCATTGGATTTGTATAAATTGGATTTATGGCCAACAATATTGGGAGAATGTTGGTTGAGTTCCAAACCCCCAAGGGGTCACTTTGTTCATTTTTTTGTGAGGATGAAGGGAATAAATATTTTTTCCTCCGTTTTAGCACATTGGGAGGGGGCGGGGGGAATCATGGGGAAAGGGGAAAATTTCGTTCATTTTTATGTGAGGATGAAGGGAATAAACATTTTTTCCTCCATTGTAGCAACATTCGGGTGGGTGGGGTTTGGGGGAGGGGAGGGGCGGACAGACATGGGGAAAGGGGAAAATTAATGATAAGGAATAAGATTATTACAGATCAAGGCAAGAAGGGGAGAGGAAGGGTGAGGATATAATGAAATTTCAATCACTACCTATGACCTCATCCTTCCTCCAATAATCCATGCCATTGGTGAGTTATAATGTGTAAAGTCAGTAAGAGAATGTGGGATCTTTAGCAAAGTGGGACCAGAATGCTAAAAGGAGCCAAAACGATAAGTGGGTGGCATAAGTATTGAGCGATTAAGAGGGAAAAAGGGGAATCTTCTCAAATCCATGAAAATATATGAAACCTTAGTGCCTTGTTATTTATTTATTTATTATTATTTATTTAGTTAAAATTATTTATTATTATTACATAGTTATAAAATATTTTTATAGTTATTTTTCTATGTTGTGTTTTTATTTAGTTTTAAAGTATTTTCATATTTTTGTTTTTATATTATTGTTTTGTTTAATTTTATTTGCAAAACACAAAATCACAATTTTGTATGTTAAAACTTTTGACTATATGTCGTATGTAGTAATTTTTGGGAAATGTTTTGCATTTTGAATAAACATTTTAACCATTATGAAAAACAAATAAAGATTACATAGTGACCAAAATGAGTGATGAAGTTAGAAATTGTTTAGGTGAAAATTTATTAAATTAACAATGATTTAATAATTTTTTACTATGAATTATCTCAAATCAATATTAATTATACAAATTTGAATTTAGAGATAAAATTCTAAGTTCAAATATCTGTTATATGTATATATATAGTGTTTATGTGTTTATTAAAAGAACTAAATGATCCAGACTTAAATAGGAACGCAAAAAATTACAGAGATAACCATATACACAAAGATGCAACGGAAATAATACTTCATTTCATTAATGGAAAAATACTGAAATATGTTTACAACCAGAAATGGAAATAAACCAGCTAGGGCGATGGCAGCATATCTCTGAGAAGATATGTGTGGCTACATGCCTCTGAACTGAGTTACAATGAGGCTCGAAGGCCTATTTATTGTTGAGAAACAATGGAAAAACCCTTCACATTCCAAAACCTAACCCTGGAAGATGAAACGCCAAATTGTTGGCCCCGTTTTTGGGTAAGTTGGTACATCAACTTC
>APFE031728694.1:14479-26595 GCA_000404065.3 Pinus taeda | reverse complement strand
ACAACTCCAATTCAGCCTAAAAAGACAAAATTTTGATTTTTTATGAAATTTAGGGTTTTTTTGCTAATTAGGTCACCATCTTTCAGTTTTAGAAGATAGGTTGCAATTTTCATTTCTGATATCTTAAGTTTTTCATTAGATTTCATGTTGCTTTCGTACTAGGTTTCAAGCATCCCCATGCATAAACGTGGCAAATAAATGATGCAAATTTTGTTTTCTTATATTTTTGTAAACCCTTCTTTTTTTGAGATAATTTATGGATAAATGCCAACACTGATGTATATGTTGCAAGAGTTTCTACATTGCAGGAAAACCTTATGTCATCATCCACATCCAAACCATATCCACCGATGATCACCTAAGGCCACTAAGTTCTCAATTTGAGTTATCATTTTACAAGGACAACTTGCCATGCTTATTGAGCAAATCCAACCATCATAAAGCTTTGGGTTGATTTCTGAGTGAGTGCCTACCACTCCCTTGCCCTATTTATTCAATTACTCACCTTCCATAAGCTCCATACCACCTTCCAACCCACTCCCTATGCTTTCAGTCTGTTCCTATAGGAAAACAGGGGATCCTGTAGGTGAACTAGGAGATCCTGTAGACATCCTATAGGAAAACCTGTAGTGGCATGTTTTGAGCCCGAATTGTGAAAAAAACATCACGAAAGATAGGAGTATACTCTTGCTTGCCTCCCAAGCCATCTGAACCATTACACTCATCTCTCTCCACACCTATCTCACCTACCATGCAACCAAGGAAGATTTAGCATTCACATTTTTACAAAAGATAAAAATAAAAAAAATCTTTATATTCATTCATGCACACAACAGTTAAGTGCTTGTTTAGATCAGATTTCATGCTTAGGTTAGTTGAGATTTCGCAGGTGTTAAATTAGAATTCTTTTGAAGCCCAGGTATATTATCCAATAGCGAAATGAGTTATGTGTTTTGTAGGCATCTATTTCAGTCATTCATTATTGTAGTAAGTAGCATTTCAATTCTCTCAATTAGGGTAAAATTAACCTCTCTCAACTGGTAATCAAACTTCTTCTAAATCAATAGAAGGCTAGTTTGAGAATCCATAGTGGTCTATCACCCCAGCTCAACAATGACAAAGAGTGGACCCATTACATCTATTTGTGTATACATCTTTGTCACCTCCAAGTTTGTACGAACCCCACGTTGATGAAGTAAAGTTAGTAGCCTAAGAGTTGCAGAATCCTTGCTGCAATACTGGTGCTCATCACTTTTTGGTGTTGTTGCTAGGGAGGTTTCTGAGTAGATGTGATTTCTACTTTCTTTCTTCCATTTCTTATCTCTTTCATTCTGCTATTAGTTCAATTTTTCAAATTAGTTGTAAGTTGGTTTTCTTTCCTTTCCATTCTGCAATTGATTTCATTCAGTAGTTAGTTTCAAGTCAGTTTGTCTTTTCAATTTTGCAATCAGTCTTAAATCTTGAAAAATAAAACAAAAACATGACTTTCATGCCTCGTAGGAATAGGGATAACTTAGGAAAAATTCTACCAAATACCCCCACCACTTCAAACAACCAACCTTCCCCCACTTCAGTGGTTTTGAATTAGAGGACCCCTTAGGCGAACAACCAAATATTTTTGAAGAGCCTATAGGGAAAGAGGAAGAAACAATTCCAATTGACATAATGGATGGAAATATAAATGAAAGGGAAGATAGAGAAATAATTGAGGGTGCTTTTTCCATGAAAGAAACCAATGGGGATTCCAAGATGAAAAACGTAAGCCCCTCTGCTCTTCGTCACTTCCATGGAATCACCTTAGAAGATCCAAATACTTTTCTATTTGAATTTATTGTCATATGAAAAACTTATGATTACACCTCTGATGATCAGAAATTTAAATTGTTCTCATCCACTCTCAAGGATGCATCCCTACACTGGTTCATGGGTTTACCTAGGGATAGTATCACCACTTGGGCTCAGATGCAGCAAGATTTCAACAACTATAGGGAATATTACAGGTCTAAACATACCAAAGAGGAAATTTTTAGAATGACCTTGGGACATGATGAGTCCTTGGAGGATTATGAGGAAAAATTCCAACTTAGCTATAAAAGAGCCAGGTGCACTCTTGATCCTAACTCACTTAAGCTTGTCCTTCTCAGGGGGATTAGGGAGGATCTCGTAGAAACCCTAAACATGTTATCAGGAGGGGACATATACCAGATACCCTATGATGATATCAAGACTATTTTCAAGAATCATTCTAGGGAAGCTAGAAAAAGGGGTAGGGTTATTCAAATAGTGGCCAACTCTTCCTCTTCCAACACATCTATAAAAAGTGAAATCGAGAACATGTTGGAAGATATCAAGAGTGAAATTTCGCAAACACTTTCCTTGCAGATGGAAACTATGAAAATCAAGAGGAAGCAGGAGGAAGTAGAGAGAGCATTAGCCATCTTTTTCCCTAGATGCACAAGGAGGCACCCTAAATGTGCTCGATCTGTGAAGCAAACCACTCCACAGATAAATTCCCTTCTCTGCCTGGACTAAAATTTGTGTATCTGGGAACTAAAGGGGTGTCTCAACAACTCTGCTACATAAATCAAAGGAGGCCTCATGGGCCTCAACCATACTAGCAGGGAATGCAAGGGTCATCCTATGCATATTACAACCCTAATCAAAACACATCCATATCCTCTTGGTTCCCCCCTGGTCATTCCTCTTGGTCTACACCTTCTCCCTGGTATTTTGCACCTCAATACCTTTACCAGCCGACCAACCAGCCATTTCAGCCATATACTCCTCCACAACCTTAGTGAAATACACCACTCTAGGGGTGGAGGCTCCCATACAACAATGCTCTAGATTTATTGCCTTCACCTCCATCTCAACCATAGATTTTACACCCTGCTCCACCTAAACAACCTCATATGCCTGCCCAAACAAACTTGAACCCAAACAACAGACAGGCACATCAGTTCTATAGTGGAGAGACATCCTACCCTACTTATGATGTGTAAATTTAGGGAATCAACCTTAGTTCTGGGAGAGTTCTCCCAGATAACCTAGAGTGAATCCACCACCCTTTCTTGAAAGATTAACCCATCCAATCCTGCATACCCCAGAAGAGAATGAACTTCTGGGTGAATTGAAAAATCTATGTGTCAAAATCGCACTTCTCTAAGCTATTAAACATGTACCCATTTATAACAAGCTGATTAAGGAGAAGTGCTTCAAACATCCAAGGAAGCGAAAAAGAGACACCCATGCCATTAATGTCATTAGACATCTGCCTGACTTAATGCTGGGATGGGTAATTTTCCCAAAGTATTTAGATCTCGGGAGCCCTGTAGTAAATGTACAGATCGATGGCACCATTGTCCCCCATACCTTGATTGATCTTGGGGATGCCATCAATGTAATGACTAAGGACACTATGCTTAAGTTGAATCTCCAGGGATCATTAAGAAAGACCATGACAATCTTACATCTTGCAGACCAATCCACAGTAGCCCCTGAGGGAATTGTTGAGGATGTGATGGTCTCCATTGACTCTTGGATACCTTGCTGACTTATTAGTTCTCCAGCCTAAGACCAGATTTAATAGTTAGCTTCTCTTCCTTGGGAAGCCTTGGTTAGCCACTGTTGATGCCTACATAAGCTACAGGGCAAGAAATATAACTATAAAAAATGGGCCTATTCCCAATCAATTGGTCATGTACCCTCCTACTCAGCCATCTCTAGAACATGACTTACCTTTATGGCTAGAAGAGGACGAAGGGAGTGAAGTCTACTCATCCCAACTCTATACCCTATAAACTTCCATAGGAGGAGAGAAGCATGATGAAGATGATCTGATTAAACACATTCTCCAAAATCCAACTCCCAAAACCATCTCTCTGGAGGAAGTAGTGAAGGAAACCAAGGACAACCATCATATTGATCTATGCTTAGCTTACTAAAACCCTAATCATGGCAAGACAATAGAATTCAACCTTGAAAGAGCATTGAAAACCAGTCCCTCTCTCTCTGTACATCAAGAATAAGAGCTACGTAATATGATAAGAGAGAATTTGGATTCCTTTGCTTGGAATTACAAAAAAATGAAGGGAGTGCATCCCTCGATGTGTACTCACCACATTCACATCAAAGAAGGCTACAAACTAGTTCGACAACCCCAAAGGAGAATGAATCCAACTCTCAAGGATATAGTAAAAGAAGAGTTGCAGAAGTTGTTGGAAGCAATATTCATTTACCCTATCTTAGGCAATGAGTGGATGTCTCCTCTGGTGGTGGTTCCAAATAAAAATGGAAAGTGGAGGATTTGAGTTAATTACAGAGAGTTAAACAAAGAAACAAAGAAGGACCATTTTCCTCTACCTTTCATTGACCAAGTGTTAGATGGTCTGGCATGGAAGAAGTTCTTCTCTTTCTTAGATGGTTTCAATGGGTACAATCAAATCTATATTAGCCCAGAGGACCAAGATAAATTCACCCTCACCTTTCCATGGGGTACTTTCACTTATAGGGTCCTTCCTTTTGGTCTATGCAATGCCCTTGCCACTTTCCAGAGAACATTCCTAAGCATATTTGCAGAGCTATTCCATGATGCAGTAGAAATTTATATGGATGACTTCATACCCTATGGGTTTGATTTCCAATAGGCTCTCTCTAACCTAGGTAAGGTTTTAAACAAATGCATTGAAATGAACGTGTCCCTTAGTATCGAAAAATGTGAGTTCTTGATGAATGCAGGGACTATCCTGGGTCACTCAATATCCCAGGAAGGACTGCAGGTAGACCCAAATAAGATATCCATCATCAAAAGTGCCCTAACTCCACAGAAACAGAGGAATGTCAGAAGATTTTTAGGTTTAGCTCAATACTATATGAGATTTATAAAATATTTCAGCAAGTTAGCTTCTCCCTTATTTGGGTTATTGGCGAAAGACTCTGAATTTTTATAGTCAGAAAGCTGCCAAGAATCCTTGGACACCCTAAAGGATAAGTTGACTACTGCATCTATTCTCCAAGGCCCAAATTGGGCTCTTCCTTTTCATATTCATGCTGATGCATCTCACAAAGCTATAGGAGCAGCTTTAGTCTACATAGATGAAAAGTTGCCTTATGCCATTTACTTCATCAGTAAGAATCTGTCGAACGCTGAGATGAACTACACAGTGACTGAAAAAGAGCTCCTAGCTATTGTGTATTCATTGAATAAATTTAGATATTACATTACCGGTTACCAGACATTTGTACATACCGACCATGCTGCAATAAAATATATTGTTGAATAAACCTGATGTAAATGTCTGGATTATTAGATGGTTACTTTTATTGCAACAATTTGATTTAACTATTATTGATAAGCCTGGAAAGGAGAATGTTGTTGTAGATTTTTTATCCAGATTGACATTTCCTGTAAGGGAGGATGGAATGGTTAATGTTCAATTTCCAAATTTCCTCGATTGGTGTTTGCACAGTTTCCTCCAAATTTTTCTTCCAAGGAAAAGAGCCGAATCATAAGAAAAAGAGTGGAGGAAGTAAGGTCCAGATAAAAGAGTGGAGGTCACTTTGTAGTCAAAAGAAAAACATTCAAGGTACTATAAGCTGGTTATTACTATCCCATTATTCACCAAGATGTAAGGAGGTATACCATCCAATGTGATCGATGCCAAAGGATGGGGAAACCTACCCCAAGGGATGAGATTCCTCTGCAACCTCAAGTGAATTTTGAGCCATTTGACAAGTGGGGCATGGATTTCATCGAGCTCATTGACTCTCCATGAAGCAGTACATCATTGTTTGCACTAACTACTTAACAAAATGGGTTGAAGCCAAATCCATCAAAGTAGAAATAGAAGAAAAAGTGGTTGAATTCTTAAGGGAGAACTTATTTTATAAGTTTGGGTACCCTAGGGAATTGGTCACTGATTAGGGAAGTCAATTTACATCTCACGTGATTGAAAAGCTGTTAATTCGACACAAAATCAAGCACATAACATCCACCCCTTACCACTCACAGGCTAATGGTCAAGTGGAAGCAACCAACCAAGCATTATAAGTCATTCTAACCAAGGTGATTAGCAACAACAGAAAGGATTGGGAAGACATATTAGTTAAGGCCACCTGGGCCTATAATACCACCTGGAATACCACCACTCGCTTCACTCCTTATGAGTTGGCATATGGAAAGAAAGCCCTGATGTCTATTGAATTTGAATACAAGACCTCAAGGATGGCAGCACAACTAGATCTAGATATCACAAGGGCACAACAAGAAATATTTCTCCTGCTAAATAGGTTTGATGAATTTAGGATGCAGGCCCTCCTACACATGGAAGTGACTCAAGTTCAAAGGAAAATTGGGCATAACAAGACTATAAAAGATAAACAGTTTCAAGAAGGAAATTGGGCTTTGTTGTATGAATCCCAGTGCAAAGATTTTAAAGGAAAATTAAGGACTAGATGGTTAGGGCCTTATGTGGTAGAAAAGTGTCATGATAATGGTGTTGTTCAAATAAGAACCATTGATGTAGAGGATATCCCTTTGCTCGTCAATGTGTACAGATTAAAAATATACAAAAATACCTTATCAAAGCAGGAATTCATCAATAATATTAGCAAGACAGTGATGGTGGTCAAGCAAGTCTCAACTTCCACCCCACTGAGTCCTTGAAGAAGAAAAAAAGAAAAAAATAAAGAGACTCAGGTGAAAACCTCCATGAGGCACCTAAGTCCCACTATTGGGTTGAAAACCTCTTGAGGCGACCCAGGAGTGTTCAAAAAATAAAATAAATAAGAATAAAAAGATCTATCAGTGAAAACATCTTTTGAGGCATTGAGGGCAGGAAACTAGGATGAAAACCTCCTTGGGGGTAGACTAGTTGCTTTTCAAAAAAATAAAAAAGAAAAAAGAAAAAAATATACTAAAGATTACAATTTTGTTTTGTAGGTTTGCAAGAGAAAGGGAAGAACAACATGTAGAGGACAACAGGACCTACAAAATCCATGTTTTACTTCACCCATCTCATATCCTCCGTTATCCCCCTGCTCCATGATCCTCTATACTTCACTCCAGATCATTTCAAAAAGCTTTGAGTTTTCTACGGGATTCCTTGTAATCCTACAGGAGTTTCCTGTAGAAATTACAGGAGATCTTGAAAATCACAAGAAAAGCATTCCAATGGAAAGGTGGTGACACAAGCCTATGTTTAAATGTGAAAAAAAAACCATTTACCTCACCATACCTCAGCCAATACCTTTCATGACCATGTCGCCCCTGTATCCATCAAATAAATCAAGTTCAAATTTCTTTTTTTATTTTACTTTGTAAAATAAAAAATAAAAATAAAAATTAAAAAGGAGAGACAAAAAGGAAAGAGGAGGCATACCAAGAGCAACATTCCTCACCTACCATTACATAACCCCCTTCTCCACTCATTTCAACACCCCTTCTACTTCAGAGCTGAGAAAAATGTGAGAATTTAAGGGAAAGGTAGCTACAGGACATCCTGTAGCAGCCTATCCCACAAAAGAAACCACAGAGACTACAACCATCTTCAGCATAGGGACTACAAGGATGAGCAAGATCCTCCATATCTCAGCAATTGTAGGAAGATCAACAGAAATAAGCTCCAGGTCCTATACATCATCAAAAGAAATAAAAGCATCAAAAGAGGAAATATGCAGATCGAAAAGCACAACAAAGTGTCACCACTCTCTAGCATGCATCATCAACAAAGCAAAGGAACCACGGGTATGTCATCTTAAAAATGCTCTCTCATAAGTATGATATGATCAAAACTATAGGAATAATGTGGGAGATGATTTTATAAGTAAAGGTGCCCAGTTAACTTGGCCACCCTCGTCAAGTTAACGAAAAGAGAATGGTTATATCACTACAGACGTATCAAGGTCAAATCAAAAGAAAATGGGGAATGAATCCAAAAATGGTTAAGTTATGGAGGATAAGAGTGGGATATGATTACAAGGTAAGGTGAAATGATGGACTAGTAGTGGGACCAATGATCCAAAAGAAGGTGCTCGTACTCCGCTGACCAACACATCACCCCACATGATCATCCATAAATAGAAATAAAACACTCAATCTCATACGAGAAAGGCAAAGGAAACTTCAGGGATTCATCGAACGAAGAGGTTACACTTGGCATTCTTAAAATAGCACCTACAGGAAACGGTCAACATCTATAGCAAGCAAGAAACTTATAGGAAACGTGCAGGATACATGGAGATTAGCTACAAAGCTATTAGTGGACACTATAGGAAATCAAATCAAGGGTTATCATCACCATGAAATAGTAGAGGGAGGTAGGTTCCATAACTTCTATATTTTCCATTTAAAAAGAAGAAATTCTCAATATAGTTAGGAATTTGCAATGCATATAAGGATAGAAATATTGTATTGCATGTCACTAAAAGTTAAATTTCGAAACTTCCTCACCTACCAAAAGTCTTAAACTATATCCACACAAACATTAATAATTACCAAGGAAATATGACAGGAGGTTTCAATAAAAGAGAACCGAAAAACACAACAAGAATCCACCAACATCCTCCAGTGGTGGAAATTTTTACAAGGCATCAATGGATGGGGTTCTTTGAGAGGATGAGAGGATACGATGATGATGTGGCCAAAGAATTTTCCCTATCACTCATACCCCTCACTAGAGTCAATGCCACTGCTGTAGTGAAGGGTTTATTAGTAGCAATTACCCCTAAGATTATAAGCATGATAACTACACTTAACAATGTAAACTTTGAAACGAGAACTGGTACTGTTACCCGTTTAGTAGAGATAGAAAAAAAATGACCTGATTTTGAAAAGGGCTGATGCAGAGCACACATGTTTTTTTTAGAGCATAGTTTTTGGAACTTTAATTTTTTTCATGTACATTACGTTTTAGAATGGTAGTGATTTTCATGCTGATTTAAAAAAGTGAGTATTATGCATCGCACCCTTTTTTAAAAGACCTATTTTTTTACTTTAAATTTTCTAGTGCATGAAATGTAAATAATTATTTTCTAAATTTGATAGTTTTTGAAGTGGTCGTTTTCTTCATATTTTCTTGTTTTCTATTTTAATTTTTTTTTTTGTAGTGGGGTTTTTATTGTTTTGCATTTTCAAATTAGAAAGTCGATAGTTTGAATTTTAGATAATCTACATATTTATACATCCTTAATTATTTTTCAATCCACATGAAATAATTGCTTCTAAAAAACAGTATTTTTTAACAATGGATATAAAAATAACCATTTTTAACATAAATATAACAAAAAAACTACAAGTTTTGATAATTTTTTGCTAGAATTGACATGTCAAAATCACAATTTTTATACGAAAATTTTAACTAAAAATGGCTAAATAATAGCTTTTTTTATGAATTTCATGTCAAAAAATTAATAATAATCACTTTTTTTTCAAAAAATAATGATTAACTTAAAAATCAATGTGAAAATCACAAATTACAAATATTGAACACATAACAACCTTAATTGATTGATTATTCTTCTCATAAAATGTCATAGTCAAAACATTGCAAAGCTTGATTTCCAAGCATAACTTAAATTTAATCAACAATGTCATGTAATCCAAACTCTTCATCCTCTAGAGTTTCATCATTGTCTTCTTCCACACTATTTTCTGCTTCCTTTTGCTCATTTCCCTCTTCTAATGGGTCTTTGATGTCTGCGAATCTCCCAATGTATGTCTTTCCAAACATTCCATGTAATGGTGGTTGGGGTTCCTTTTCCTTTTTTGCCACACGTGATTCACTAAAGTTCCCTTTCTTCAACCCAATTTCTTGCATTGCATCTGGAAGAAATTGAAGAGAATTAATTCTTTGTTGAATGAAATTGCATTGTAATGGATCTTTCTCAATTGCAATGAAATTTCCTCCTTTTTGAAGGCAGCATGCTACTGTTGTACCTAATTATCAAGCACAAAAAAATAATGAATTAAATTAGTACAATGACATATTAATTAAAAAAATAACATATCGAATTCAATTCCATATAACAAAACCTACCTGAGCCAGAAAATAAATCCAAAACCCAATCTCCTTCATTTGAACATATGTCTATAAGATAGTTAATCAATAATTGTGGTTTTTGATAAATGTTAACTATCTCTCCTTTTGTTTATTTGTCTTCATAAGTTATTTTTCTCACAACAACATCATAAGTTAGTATTTGGCTATGACTCTTTCTGTCCACCCAATTAAATATCATAGACATAAGGCTATCATCTTTTGCCCAACTATCAATATGAATGAACTCATAGTCATTTATAAATTGTTGATCTTCATTGTTAAGAAGATTTGACTTTTGCCTGTAACGTGAAATAGTAAAAGTTCAGTTAACTTGTACATAAATGAATTTTTCAACATTAATCAAATATACCTTTTAAACATCTTACCATGTAAGCTGCATTCTTGAATTTGTTTTCCCCTTGAAGCTTGACAATATCATTGTCAATTGTGTGTCTGAATGAAATGTCACAAATCTCCATAATGGTGATGACGTCACTTCTACAAATCCTACAACCACTTTATTAAAAGCTTGATAAGTGTAAGGGTCACTATCATAGTAAATGTTTGGAATATTGAAACCATGGGGGATATCTGCAATAACTAGGGCACAATCCCTTTTTGGTATGAGTTTAGCAATGTTTTCACAGTCGCCTTGTATTACTTGATATTGAATAGTGTCTAGCCGATTCCAAATGAAATGATTAAGAGTTGGATCAAGTTCAACATTTTTAATACGTTGCTTCCTCAATCTTTTAATCTTTATTTTTTCAATAAAAGCCTTGAAACTGTCTGGTGCTCCATTATCGTCCTTCCTCATCTTTTATCAAATAAACAAATATATGTGTAAGTTTTAAATTAAAAATAGTACACAGATGAATAAAACTGAATTTATAAATCAAGATACCTTTTTAAATGCAAGATAAAAAGATTTTAATGCTGATGTAGAACTTGAATCTGGATAGTTGCCTACAACATCATCCCAATTATCTTCATTCAACAATCTAACCATTTGTTCCTGAATTTTCATGTAAACTTTGTGACTGCATAGATAAAGTAAGAAAAAGTTAATATAATGATATGTATAACAAATACTACCAAGAACATGTTTTATTTAAAAGGTAACTACAATCTAGAAATAAATAAAATAATTCAACAAACTTACTTTTGAAATTCTTCAGACATTTCTTCCAGTGATAATTCCCCTGACCGCACACGAGATAATATTGTTTTGAGTTAATTTTTTCACCTTTCACTCCTTGCATTGCCCTCCAAGGCGTGATGGTCATATCGTCTGGAAGTTGCTTCAGTTCAGGAGCTGATTTACTATTGCTACATATCAATGGCTTAGACTTTTTGACCCTCCGGTTTTTAATGCCAATGTCTTCCCACATGCTAAAAATCTCATCAATCAACTTCCAAACATCTCCAGTTCTAAATGCAAATTCGAAAATGTTATCAACACCTCTAAATAAATCAATATTTCTATTGTCTTTTCCACCTTTTGACTTGGTTTTCTCTTCAATTTGATAGCCTATTTCCATACAACATTCCTTTCAGAAATCTATAGTAACATTTATCCTATCCCCACCACATTTTTCTTGAAATTCACTATGAATAAATCTAACCCTTTGGATGAAATTCATAGACATCCTATATTCATTATCTGAATTATGATCCCATGCCACTAACTTTGCTTCTGTTTCATTTAAACCAGCATAAATGATACATTTCATTGTTTCAAAACGTGGGTTATTAGGATATTCTTCCATCAATTGTCTTTGAGCTTCTACAGAATGTTTCCCCCCAAGCACATAATAATTATATTCAAAACATTTTGACTTATCAAATGCTTCTTTGTTGGGAACTTGAAGTGGATCAACAAGAAGCACATAACTAACCACATGAGCATATGGATTGTACCTTATCAATGTCTTCAAGTTGTAAACATGTAGATGATGTGGCTTTCTGACTTGATATTGACATTGTCATTCACTTGCCTTATAGGTTTGTCTGACATTAAGCTGAAACGAACGACCACCATCAATTAAGTTTCTCTTTGTCACATTCTGTCGAATGGCA
>APFE031728673.1:0-13455 GCA_000404065.3 Pinus taeda | reverse complement strand
TTGGGGGGTCGCATCCCTATGCAACATAGTTTGAAACCATGGTTGATGGTCGAGAATTTCTTCAAATACATGGCTTGCACTCAAACCATCATACACTTGGCATATAACATATAATATACACAATGGCTTGATTCGGTTGTGCATAGGAATTTTGTCAAACATTTTGCGGGATGCCATTTTTTATTTAAATACTTCTTGTATAGGCTCTGCCACCATGGATTTGTTAGCAAAGCCTACCAAAGGGATTAGATGCTTAAAAGAGAGAAACCTTGAGCATAGGTTGAGAATAGTGCCATAGAGACCAGTCACCCTAAAATCTTCAATCTTTGTCTGCCCTAGCTCTTGTGCATCAGTTTACGTCACCTTCATACTGTTCTAGGTGTAAGAGATCATTTAGGGAATCAAACTTTGGCTTGTATTTAGGAGTAAATTTCTCCATGAATTTGGAGATTTTGACTTTTTCAAATGCTTATTTGTACTTGTCAACCAAATGAGAACCTTTACTCATTATAGAGTAATCCCAATCATTTGGTTGCAGTTTCTAGGCTAACCCTGGTTCCAAGAGTTCGTCTAACTTTTTCATAAGCTCAATAGATTTGGAAGAAACCCTTGCGGGATTAGTTTAAAATGAGAAGCTTTGGACATGCCCTCTCAGTTACTTGTCTTGGTGTTCTACAAAATCTTATTTTTCCTTCTGCTCCTTTTGACCATGTGATTCAATCTGATGACTAGACTGAGATTGTTGATGCCTAAGTGAGGGCCTCTCTCACTCTCTCTCTATACACGCACACACACACACACACACACACACACACAATGAATTACAAATACAAAAAATAAATACAGATGTTAAGATCCAAGTTTTTAAATACATTTACAAAGTATTGTTACAACTAGTCACTATATGACGTGCACATGAAGTTAGAATATTCAAAACACAAAATAGAGGTTAGTAGTAAGAAACATTAATTATAATTTTGTCATCTCATTTTATGTCACCAAAATAAAAATATATTACATAATCATTGATATTGTAAATGGGAAACAAATGGAAAATACAAAATAGGGTGGATACTAGAATCATAGATGGAAGAATTTGATAGCTCGTAAATGGTTTTCATTCATGTTAGAATAATCAAGATCACCACCACTGCCACTATGCTCTACCCCATCCTCTTCCTCCTCTATATCCAATCCAAAGTCTAGATTTTTTGGTGTGGGGTATGACATCTAAAGAGGATCATCATCATCATCAAAAGTGATCGGCTTTAGCGCTGGATCTTTAAGATCCAAGCTGGCTAATACTAACTCAATGTTGTTGTTCAAACACATATCATTAAAAAATACATCTCACAGCTTTTTCTATCCCTTTAACCACTCATCCCTCATCTTGTACATAAGGAAGAGATTGGCATGCACTTACAACATTGTTTTAGCTATGGATTGCTCAGGTATGCTCTTATTCAAAGTGTGAAAATTCATGTATGTGCTCGAATTATTCTTACAATAAGAGGATAGATTAACATGAGAGGAGATCCTCATAGTTAACTATTATAGAATAATAGGCACTAACTTAAGATTTCCCATTGATCATAGGGATTTTTAATCCCCCTATCTCTGAGAACATCAGAGCCTATCAATCTACTAATGCCAATAGATAACTATTTGAAGCCCTCCTCCACCCCATAGAGGGATGCTTTCTCTTGATATCGTTCTAAATGCTTCCATATTCCCATACAAAATGTTAGGGTACCTTTCCATCATGTGGCGTAAAGACACGCAGGTGTTGGGGAACATGTCATGTTTCTTAAATAAAATGACGTTTCTTTGTTGTTGTTTGTAATGTAATCACATTATACTCTATTCTTGATGTTGCCACTTTTGAAGAAATGAAGCAACATGACCAATGAAGTCCTGAATAAAATTCATGTTTCCAAACTCAAAGCATTAGAATATACAAATATAGAGAGAAGACAGGATATGATCAAAGTAGGCTCATGAATATATCCATTATATCAAAATGGCACCTAGTGCACTATCCAATACATAGTTATTACTAATTAGAATTTAGTACAAACATGATATGGAGATCAAAACAAAAAAACATAACCAAGGAAGTTCCAAATGGCCTCTACAACAAAAGTAAACTATAAAACATCACTAGTGACCATACTATGAAAATGCCACTGCCAACAAATTTGTGAATTGTTGTAGCTTATTCTTATGCATGTATCAGTTCATAATTGCAAAGCAATTTATGAGATTAATCACCCAAGATGAAAAAGAAAGGTATCAATGCCTAATATCCAAGGCTAGCACTCAAGAAAAATGCAAGACACGACTGTTATGCTAGATCAAATCACAAAACATTTATATCAGTTAGTTGTAGCGAAAATACGAGTCTTAGTAAAGTAACCAAACCTCATAAGATACCACTAGCCGAGTCCGTTGGTTTAACTTAGACTCAGCTAAGCTAGCCAATTTGTTACCGAACTGGCTGAGTTAGTGACTGGCTCGGTCGGTTGAGTAACAAACCGGCCACTAGATTACCACTACTAGTTCAAGGTAAGTCGCTAATGCATAATCTATTGTTAAAATTGGAAACTAGGGAAACCTCCATGCGGGCCATCTTATTTATGGCAACTGATATTTTTCATGGATCCCTCTAATCGAGAGGTGTAGGATTGATATAGAGATCATCTGATTCTGATAAGTATTCATGGAGTTATGAATTTATTTGTGTTATGGGACAATTCGTCAAGGTTAGCTAGCAACGAAATAACCGCCACATTTTCTCAACGTTTTAGTATAAAAGGAGATGACTTGAGATTCATTTTACACACACTTCTCTCTCAATTTCTCTCCACTTGTCTTGGGTTTTAGTGTGAGAGAAATCTAGCAGGAAGAAGCCCTAGATGTTGGAGGAAAGGAGGCTGCCTTAGCTGCAACAAAGAAGATAGGCTAGTGAAGCTATGGAAGGGATCTATGTTGACCTAAAGGAGCTCATGGAAGAAGCTTAATGCAACTATGTAGGAGGCCTTAACAAGCCCTAGCCAAAGTTCTAAAGCAACCCTAATGCTGTCCTAAATTTGCCCTAACCACAGGTCTGCCCAGCCCTAACCACAGGTCAATTCAAGCCCTAGACATAGGTCTATTGAAGTGTCTTGGGTGTAAGAAAGGGCAGCATATGATGCTACAAGAAGAGGCCAAGGAAGCGAGGGAGTTAAGGTCTGGTTCAAGGCTAATCGAGTTGCTATTAGAGGACTGAGGAAATGAGCTTGGAGGCCAAGTTGAAGAAGGGTGAATGCAAGACTATTTGGGGCAACGAAAAGGTAAGGGAAATTTGTTTGAGTGGGTTGTAGGTGACAACATGGGACCACTTCAAAACAGGGACAACGTGAAGAGGTTTTGGGTCAGATTTGTGCCAAGAACAACAACAGATTTGTGGAGGTCTCTTCGTTAGTAGGGCCACAGAGATTAAGGGTTGTTTTGGTGGATGGTTAAGGGCTGTCACAGCATGACCAAATGCCCTAACTAGTCAGAGTATAAACAACAATGAAAGCATACAATTGGGACAATAGATATGGCATGACACAATTGATGGGATAACAATAATACAATTGGGACAACAGCTGTGTCATGGCACAATTGGATAGAAGTTGTGATGGGACAACATCAATATCCAATTGGGATAGCAGTATGGTAAGCAAGATGCATGGGCAACATGTTACAATGACAGCGTGATAGCAACAATGTTACAATGATGTCATGGGACAACAACGTAACAATGGGACAGCAACAAAGGCATGCTTACAATGAAGCAACAATATGGTAGGCCAGTTTCGGTAAGCACATGGTGACAAGCATGGTGCAGCATGCACATGGGATAGTATAGCAAACATGGTGTAGCAATGGCACATGATGGTACATGATGCAGTACAACGATGGGTACAATAATGGTTGATGAAGCATGATGAGATACAACATAGTGATGATGGGTGCAACATGGTGCAACACGGTGAGGTGCAACATGATGATGAGGTGCAACACAATGATAGGTGAAAGAGTCACCTTGGAGAATCAGTTGAAGCAGCATGTCTTCAACTAATTTCAGCTATCTCATGTATCATCTTCTGTTGTAAACGTACTATCTCTCTCTCTCTCTCTATTGAACTATTGAAGAACATATAAGAAGAATTGATCAACGGTTTCCCCACATTGGGTTTGTCCTTGGCTAGCACCACATCTTGTGTCCTCTTGTCTTGGCTTGTCTTCTGTGATCTATGTTTATGTTCTATCTGCAATTTACTTTAAATTTTGATGTGATTGCTATTCTGAAAAAGATATTGAGCTAACTATGAAAATTGAAATAAATTTCTCTAAGCATAGAATATGCCTAAAATTAACATCTATTAATCCCTATGCCTTCATCCTTCCTTCATAGGCGCAGTTCGAACATGGAAGGAGGCCCAATTCCAAATTTAGAACTCGAGTTCTAATTGCGAGTTAACTAAGAGTGTTACTTGCTCTCCTTCCAATCATCACTGGAGTTGATAACTTGTTCTCTCTCCAATAAACACTAGAGATCTAACTCACTCTTCCTTCAATCAAGACTAAAGACTAACTTGTTCTAACTTGACTAGAAATTGCCACCCTATTTTGTATTCAAACTGATGAAGACTCCACTTAACTGAAACTCCAACTCTACGCATGCAAACTTGAAGATATTCCAGTAAATTGGAAATAACTCATCCTAATCGACTTCTAACTCATGAGGACAATTCGAGGTCTTCATTGGCCAAGGCACAAGCCAAAAGACCTTGCTTGCTACTTTTTTAACATTCCCTACCAAGATGACTGCAATAAGGCAATACTCAAAGTGGAATAAAATAATTCTGTAAAAACGTCCATTAAAATGTTTTCCTTCTTCTAACAAAAATATGGGACATTTACAAGGACTACTTGCTTACAAAACATTTACTAGTACATGAATTGGCAAGAAGTCCATATTTTAATGGGGTAATATAGATTTTTAGCGATAAGAAAACTAGGATGGCATATTAAAAGGATGTTCATATCCAAGTTTAAACATTAGGTATGTAGTTGTTCCTTGTCTCTTTTTATGATATGTCGATGGATAATAATGTAGACTCTTTATGAGTGGTTTGGCCAAGGGCAACCCATTTTTTTTTACTTTTGGACTTGCTTGCGGAGTCTGAAATTGCGGACCTCCTTTTTTGTATTAAATCCTTGTACATATTACTCTTATTAAAAGTTTATAATGTGTAAATAAAAATTCATATAACTAATCATAAAACCAAGAAACGAGTCTCACCTTCTTATTCTTAAGTCTTGCCTAGAAGAAGAGACAATATTCAAGTATCCAAGTACACATTTTCACAATCATGGAGACTTTATGGCCTTGTACAAATTACCATCAACATCATAAATTCAGAATAGCCGTGCTTGAGGAATGCAAACTTCTGACGGAACCTTATTTCCTACATATATAACAAACTAGTTACAGGTTATGATCATGGAAAAAATATGAAAATTCTAAACTTACTTGTAGTCAGACTGAGAAACAATTGATAGGTAGATGTAGTGCTATCTCGCTTGATGAAACAATATACATAGGGATCCCTTGATCTAGGCTGCACACAAAAAATAAAAGACAAACATTCAAAGGGAGACAAAACAGTTAATTAACAAATAACCATCATGCCAAAAACTAGAACAATGTCGCAAGTAAAAATTACATAGGAGTAAAAACTAATATGAAGGAAACTAAACAGTGCCCTTGTACCAAATGAGGCGAGTAAATAATCAAGTAAATGCAAGAAATTCTATAGCAAAACAAATCTGAAATTTCAAATTTCAAAGCATTCAAAAGGATATTTTATTATTATGTGTCATTGAAGGGCTTCAGATACAATTACAAAGAAAGTTTCCACTCCCTTTCATAATTTTTTAGCTGAATATTGTTGCCAGTTGCAAATCAATTAATGCAGAAATTTTAAAAATCTCACTAGTGCCAAATTGATTGCCTTAAAGTGGGCCTATGCAACCATTCATGGTTCACCATCCAGAATCACCACCTAATATAGAGGGTTTCCTCTTTCATTCAAGGGATCTTCTATAAAACTATTCACCACCTTAATAACATAAAGAGGTTGACTGTTGTCATTCCATTGAATAGGCCATTATACCTAAAATGTCCCCTCAATTTGTGAGAGGATTATCTCTGACGAAAACATTCATTGAAATGAACAATGCAGTCTGCAATGCAAAATAGAAGCAAGATTTTCCCTATTTAGTTTCTTTAGCTCTGGATATAATTAATCAACAAAATAATAACATCACATAACTTATGAATAGCATGGGAAACTTATCAATTAAAACTGAACGCAAAAAACAAGAAGGGGGGTATCAATACGTTGGAACCAAATTAACAAAACCTTTGGGAATTGGCTTCTAAAAACACAAGTACTTCTGAAAATTCTAATGATAAAGATATAGCATATCATGGACATCAAAGAAAATGCAAGGCAAGCCAATCAATAGATAGTTTGCAGATTTGAAAGAAATAATTAAGAGTTGTTATTGTTTAAAATATAAAATTATGGCTACATAGAGGGGTTTCAGGGCATTTCATAAAATAGAGACTTCGATTTTTAGGAAATGGAGGCTTTGCAACACTTGCTCTGCACATATATAATTGAAGAGAAACTAGGAAGAACTGAGAGGGGTGAAAAACAAGGAAGAATGGGACGAGAGGCTTTTTCTCAATCCATTCTTTTCCTAAGCCCTTGATTTAATCCAGGGTTACAGAGTTGTCATTCACCCTCGGCAATGGTAGAGGTCACTCATCCCACCGTTTCTTGTTGCCTACAAGAAATAATTGGTCTACCGAGCTAAAAATTGTTTTCCAAGGGATGCATGACATGTGCTAGAAGTAAAATTACTGAAGCAAAGAGGGTGGAGAAAAATTACAGACATATTCACATGATCATGATATAACCTTTATTTATAGTCACAATGTGTATGTATGTACACAAAGCATAATTTTATTTCCATCCTAGATGCCACAAATGTTCTATGTATACTAAATAATCAATATGCACTATACAAGGGATTGGCAGATTCTTAGAGACTAGCAACAGCACCAGGCTGATACGGTGAGGAGGGGCCAATTTTGCCATGCCAAAGAGAGGAAACCAGAGGATTAATCTAGAGAATATGCTTCAAAATAATTATAGAGAATAATTCGAGCTTAGGTGGGAATATTCTTACCTAGGGGCTGGAAGCCACAATTTTGCTGCTTGGCTTGCATAATATCATATATAATGCCAGTTACCAACCTATGGAGGGTCCTTATTCAAGTTGATCCACTTATTGCTACTTCAATACCACTAAGGCCTTGATACCTAAATCCTGCAAATTGGGTATGGAAGTGGTAACAACCTCCAACAAATTACATTTATTCATAAACCCTACAAAACCTAGATTTGAAATACATTCCTGTGGTTGGTTAGGGTTCCCTAACTAGTTTTTTAAGCGATTTGGAGGCCAACATGACATCTTGGTCCTATAATTGATCCATACATTTTGAGATATTTAAGTTCTTGACTGTTTGTTTGAAGAGGAAAAATGAGAGAAAGGAGGAGTGCATGGGACCTGAGCTTTTGGTATTTTTACGTGAGCACTTCATTCCAAACTGTGCACACTAGGGATGTTAAGAGAAAATCCTGTGGTCTCGCTAATAGTGTCAAGATGAGGAGGGACAACAGTTACTGCGGCTTCTATTGCTTCTGGCAATCTCCATGATGCTCTCCATTTTTCCCTTTGGTTATGGGCCCCCCTTTGTTGAATCAATTGAGAGAGTAGAAAGAATAGGAAATCCACCCTTTGGTTATAAGTTCCCCTCTACTGAATCAATTTTGCACTAGCAAAAAGAATAGGAAATCCAAAGGGTATGGGAAACTTGTGTGTATTTGTAAAAATTATAGATTTACTATAGGAAAAGACATTTAGAGGTTTGAAAAAGAGTTTGAAACAAAAAAAAATTATGGTGTAAAATATATAAAGGCGATTAGAGTTACAATTTGTTCTCATTTATATAAAGGTGTTAGAGTTATGGTTCGTTCTTATTTAGAATGATTAGATTACACAAACTTTATTGAACAACTATAGGAAAATACATTTAGACGATTTGAAAAAGTGCTTGAAACAAAACAAATTTTGATCATGCAAAATATATAAAGGGGGTTAGAGTTACAATTGCTTTTCATTTAGAAGAATTAGATTTTTTCCAGTTGCATTTTTTATATCCATTATTATTATAGAAAATGTTAATGCATATTTAATATTAAGATAATATCCAGAAATTATTGAACAACTATAGGAAAATACATTTAGACGACTTGAAAAAGAGTTTGAAACAAAACAACTTTTGATCATGCAAAATATAGGAAGGGTGTTAGACTTACAACTAGTTTTCATTTAGAAGAATTAGATTTTTTTTGGTTGCATTTCTTATATCCATTACTATTATGGCAAAGTTTAATGAATATTTAATATTAAGATAATACACACAAATTATTGAACAAATATAGGCAAATACATTTAGACGAATTGAAAAAGAGTTTGAAACAAAACAAATTTGATCATGCAAAATGTATAAAGGGTGTTAGGGTTACAATTGGTTCTCATTTAGAAGAATTAGAATTTTTTTCTGGTTTCTTTTTTTAATATCCATTACTGTTATGGAAAACGTTAATGCATATTTTCTATTAATATTTCTATATCGGGAGTGAAAATATTATTAGGAGGATGTATTAAGTTTGGGGTGACATAAGATCCATAAGCATCAATAAAGAAAATATATGCAATATCACATAGTAGTGTGAGAGATCATGTTGGGATAAAGATACTTTTGACAAAGGGTGTTGTGCTTATTATTTGGGATCATATTCATTAATGGTTCCTCTATGGGATCTTAATAATATCTTCACCTATGGAATGGTATGTTCATATTTTTAGCACAAGACAAACTAGATAAAGCAATGAGTGACATTGATTTTCATCATCTACAGTTCATGTAATATACCACAAAAAAGGACATTTCCATGTCCACCCACTTCTCTAATGTTTTTGCATAGCAAAACATAAAATATTGATGATTGATTGCCATAATATATCTAAAGGATCTAATATACATGTAAATATGTAGGTTGTTTTTAAAGACCTAACTACATGGAAGAGTTGATTTACCTTTAGGCCTAAGATATTTATTGAAGAAAATATTGATATGGATGGCCATAACTATTGACTAGTTCCATTTGGTAGAAGATATGATGATGATGATGATGATGATGGTTAACGTCCACTGAGACCAAATAATGATCTATCGGACCTAAAAAGACAAATTATTTATTTTGATTTAAGATTTTATTCCTATTCTCAAAAAGCTTGGAGAGAAGCCTCCCGAGTTCACTATAATTTTGACATTGTAGAAGGCTAGGAAGGTCAGTATTGTAGCAAAGGTTGTGAAATTGAGATCTAATGTGGTTGTATGCAGGGCACTCTAAGAGGAAGTGGTTTTCATCCTCGATGCTCCTATTCTCACAAATATGGCAGATCCTTTCTATCCATGGCGTTTTAGGAACTACCCAGTGGCCAGTCTCACTATGGAGCTCATGAGAATTTGTTCTAATCTTTGCTATATTAATTTTCTTTTTTGAGCTAGTTAGAATAGAGAGATACTTTTGATCTTGAAGGGTGGGGTTGATGACCTTCTTATAATAACTTAATTTTCTTTTAGACGCTAAATCTTTCTCACACCATAATTTCTCTTTGAATTTAGAAGTAATAATATCTTTAATGTTATTTATGTTTTGCAAAGCCTCGTTCTCTTTGATCTCCCAATAGTTTAACCAGGCCCTTGTGTCCTTATGCCATCCTCGAAGATCATATCACAAAAAAGGCCTTTTGCATATAATATCTAAAATAGTGTAAAATTGGGTGTTAATTTAATTTAGTCTATGTTGTGATACATGTTTCACCATATCATAGGAGAAACTCCTAAGAAAATTAGGTTATAAGTCAGCGATCTCACACCAAGTCCAAGGTTTGTTAATCTCATGGTCTCATTTTGATTCTATTTCCATTCCTCAATTGCATGCTCATATTAATAAATGAAAACCAATAAACTAATGTGATAATGTATTTAGAATTTCCTTGCAAAACAAAAAGGCTTCTTGTTTGACCCCATTCCATAGTGAAAGTAGACTTCTTTCACTAAACTAGATCTCTAAGCTAGATTTCTTTCTAAACTAGATCATGTTGGGATGAAGATACTTTTGACAAAGAATGTTGTGCTTATTATTTTAGATCATCTTCATTAATGGTTCCTTTAGGGGATCATAATAATATCTTCACCTATGCAATGGTATGTTGATATTTTTAGCACAAGACAAACTAGATAAATCGATGAGTGACATTGATTTTCATCATCTATATTTCATGTAATATATCACAAAAAAGGCCTTTTGCATATCCACCCACTTCTCTAATGATTTTTCACAGAAAATGGAATTATATGTTGATATTTTTAGCACAATAAAAACTATATAAAGCGATGAGTGACATTGATTTTCATCATCTATAGTTCATGTAATATTTCACAAAAAAGACTCTTTACATGTCCATATCATAGGAGAAACTCCTAAGAAAATGAGGGTATAAGGTAGAGATCTCACACCAAGACCAAGGTTTATTAATTTCATAATCTCTCATTTGGATTCCATTTCCATTCCTCAATTGCATTCTCATATTAATAAATGACAACCAATAAACTAATGTGATAATGTATTTGGAATTTCCTTGCAAAAAAAAAACTTATTGTTTGACCCCTTTCCATAGTGAGAGTAGATTTCTTTCTCTAAACTAGATTTCTTTCTTTAAATAAGGGGAAGGAAAAGTTACTTTGAATCCTAACACACCAATAGGATTGGCATTGAGGGACAAGCTCAGAAACATCTGATTGCAAAAAAGAGAAATAATTTCACATTACTCTCCAGGTTCATTTAGTGTTGAGATGAGGTTGGATGAGTTGGAGAAAATATTCCCTCTAGAGAACTAGTGATCCTAGCCTTCAATCTGGACATAGTTGTTGGAACTCTATAAATGGAAGTGAAAAATTACCAAATTGGGAGAGACTTCGGTGTGATTTGCTGTAGGAAGAAATTCAGCGGAATACTAGAGATGGAATAACATCCAAATATGAGGGGGAAGAGAATTTTTCCTTGGTTGGAAATGGAAATAAGGGCAAGGGAAAGAAGGCCAAAAGAAAACGAGAGACTAGTCAAACCAATGACAAGAAGAAGGACTTGATCAAGATAAAATGTTTTTGTTGCCTTGAATTTGGGCACTATGCAAGAAAGTGTTCACACAAGAAGTATAAGAATAATCCTTCAAGAGGAGCAAGAGGTGAGGCACTTGCCTCACAATTCAAATTAGGCTTCACCTTGATTGAATGTATGGACACCACTATAATGGGGAGTGTGTGGTGTCTATATTTAGATGCCTCGTTCCATATGACATGATGTAAAGAATTCTTTAGTAGCCTAGAGGAGAAGGATCTCCATATGCACATAGAAATTGGGGATGATGGGTGATACAATACCAAAGGAATTGGTATCGTAACCTTTAAGATGGAGTCAACCTCCCATCTTCATCTAAAAGATATCTTGTATGTACTTGGGATGAAGAGGAACCTACTCTCTATAGTTGTATTGGATGATCATGGCTATGATGTTGTTTTCACTAAGGGGAAATCCTTTCTAAGACATGTAGCTATCGAAAAAGTAAAACTTATTAGCTCATTATCACTCGCAACTCTTTTTTGGAGCAAGACCTCATAACTAGTTAAAAAATTCTTTGTCACATTTAACGCCTCTTCACATTTCTACTCTTTTTCCTTAGATTGTGATGACAACCATGGATTGTCAAATACTTCATTGTTTGTTCTCTTCCATAATCGTGTTGATCTTCCTTTAAAGTTTGTTGTGTCTTTTTCTTTTATTTTTATATATATTACTTCCTACCAATAGGCCATGTCCTCAAGGCTAATTTTATTTTCCTCCACTAGCCTTATTCAATCATTATTTGCAGGATTAATTTCAATGCTTACTGTAGTAAAAAAAAAAATGTTCTTGCAAAATTTTCCTTCAATTTGCAACTGGACTAGCTTGACATAATACCTTGAAAGCATATCCGCCGAATGGTTCTCAGACCAATGAACCTACTTCATAATGACATCGAAAACTATATTATCTTGACCATCGCTTAAGTAAGAAGCACATATTATCCATTCCCTTTTCACTCCATAATGGTGATCTTGAAGTTGTTTCGATGAGAACCAAAACAATGACCTCACAGTGTGTAGAATTTTGAACTCTTATTCCTAAAGAAGGTAGTCACCCTTTCACACTTAGACGGTAGGTGCGCAAGTGTCTTCCTTATGACTCAGTAACGGAGGAAACTAGTGGCCTCACACACAAATGGACAAGGTGAGAATTAGTTGAATTACCTAACACTACAAATTGAGATACATTAGCAATATTAAAGTGGCATATTGATAATCTTGAGGATATCTTGGAGGAAACGATTATATCCATCGAGGTGCTTGCTAGTGCACATGAATTTCACAGTAAGTCCAGATGAACATTGTGGACAATATGATTTTAGAATTTTTTGAGGACCATATAGGTGAATAGATGACATACTAATTGTGTGATGAGGTGCATTTGCAGCCTTAGTATAGGCATGCCAAAGAGGAATTTGGATTGAGCTGAAATATTGGAAATGTTTACACCCAATCTTTGGGATTAGGAAAACTTATGTAAATATTATAAATTGAAAAAAATAAAGGAAGATAGAAGATGAAGAGACATGGGAGATGAAACCCAATAGTCTCCCTCTCCTTGTATATAGTCATATTATCTTTTAATGCTAAACACAATTTCATTCAAAGTTACAAACTTGGCCTGACATTGTATCAGAGCAACAAGTCCCACTTCATCTCTCTCCTCTTGTAACTCATATTCATTGACATATTCCCTACAATTATTTCCTTATGAAGGTTGAGAACAAAAAATGTGTTCATTTAAGGCCTTAAGATGGATCTTAAGGCTTTTCTCTAGAAATTTTCAAGGTGGGAGAAGTAGTAAAAATGACACATAAGTTGATTCCTCCAAATATTCCACTCTAAAATATGGCTGAAAAATAATATATTGATCCAACCAAAATTATTTATACTTTCCTCTTGGATCATATAAACAACATATGAAAAACTTGCTTTACCTAGAAAATCTAATTTAAATGCCTACTCACATTGCTTAGTAGAACATAATATGCCATGCTCAAAATCCTCCACCTCCTCAAGTTAAAAAA
>APFE031728669.1:0-18918 GCA_000404065.3 Pinus taeda | reverse complement strand
TCAAGACAGAGGTTAGGAAGTTAAGAAAATAGGTACATAAATTGTAGAAGCAGGTGAAGAAATATAAGCAGTGGGCTAAAAAGTCCCAAGCCACAGTAGTTGAAGTAGGCACTCAGGTGGACCATATAGCCACAACTTCTGCTGCCACTAAAACAGACCCAGTCAAGCAACTGTTTGAAGACCGTGAATATGCCCTAACAGCCGAAGTGCAGACTTGGAAATCCACTGCAGCACGGTATCAAAGCGAGGTAAAAATAACTCAGGAATGAGCCTCCATAACCATTTTTTAATATGTGGAGCATATAGATGTCATGAGGTTGAGGCATGCGAAGCAATAGCTCAAGATGGAGCAGCTGGAAGGGCAAGTGGCAGAATTGAAAGCTGATAAGTAGCAGATCTTTAACTTAGCACAAGAGGTGATGGCATGTCGTTCCCCTGCTTCTTGTTATTCTTTATTCTCGCATGAACGTTTTCTTTTCTTCTGCATGGAGAGCATCAAGAACAAAATCACTTATGAAATAGAGGACGGTGTACAATTCCTCCGCGTATTGAGGAGCCATGATTTTCCAACTTAGCATTTGATGTGTGAGTTTTACATGCATGGGTATCTACTACACACGGATATAGGATTCAACCCGGTCCCATATGTGGGAGACATTCATCTAAGGGCTCTCATCTCTTACACTTTTAATCAAATCAGTTGGCGCAAGGCTTTTAATACATTTGAGTCCTATCAGGTTACAAAGCCCTTTATAGTAAGAGGAGAACATGAAAGGTCAATAACCATGTTCAATAAACACAACACCTTTTCGGGAATTGTGGGAAACAAGGAAAGAATGCTAAGAAAACAAAAATGGTGCCTTGATCTTTGTGGCAAACAATTAGTCACATTTCAAGATGAAGCCCTTGGTTGCTGTTAGAAAAAAAGGATGATTTCACCTACAGCGGTCCGCAATAGGGAACTGTTTGGAGCATTGAATTTTGCACAAGCACTCAGCAGAGTTCCAAGGTATGTGGCATGCGTCCGAACATGCGGGTTCCGATGGATGGGGATCCGGTTCCAGTTCCCCACCATTTGGTTGCCAGTGGAAAATTACACCCCAGCATATAATGTTTCAGGTGATTAGTGGAAGGAAATCCTTCTCTCAGAATGTTTTAAGGTTTCAGGGATAGAGATGGCTGAAGAGTATGATCTCGCTCAGCTCCAGGAAGTCAACAGTTTGCATAACCCAGACCTACGGAGGCGGCGAGCTACATGGGGACATGCAAAAGGCTAGTTGGGGGGATATGTTGGGCACCAAATCGAGCTATCTTTTTACTGCATTTCCATCCCTCTTTTTTTCCTTTTTGCACTTATTCATCTATATTTACTATGCTAAATCTATAAGGTAATTACTTATTTCATGTCTATTGGAATATTTTATTAATGAATTAAAGTCGTAGGGTTTTGCCTATTCACAGCACTAAAACGCATGTTTGACCGCAGCTTCCGGAGAAAAAGTATAGATCTTTCAGCGTCCCGCAGCAGATTCTTGATTCACAGCAATGACCAGCCATAAGGAAGTTGTGTAGCCGAAGTCGTAGATGTCCTTGAACCATTCTTGGACCATTCTCTGATCTTGTTCATCAGGCTCTAGTGTCGTTCTGAATCGGTGTATATTTCTGGGTATACGGTTACCATGTTTGGGGAAGGATGTTGTTCTCCTTCGCTTTGTATAAAAGATAGGTTATTCCTGTAAAAAGGAAAGGGAAAAAAGGCTCCCCATCAATATTGTAATAGTTTTCTTCCAGTTAATAATATACCACTCCTTTTGTTGCTCCACTCTTCGATGTGATTAACGCGGCCCTGATTAGAGCGTTGGGCCTGCTCTTCTGATCAGGTGCTGCGTAGTTCCTATTGTGTGTCATTTATCATTTTATGGTTACTGTTGTAGATTGTTATTTCTTGTAATTTCTTTTCTTGAGTACTACAGTTAATTTCAGTTTTACAGCAATGCTTTGAGTATTAGTCACGAACCCTTGGTCGGTGACGGATGGTAACCTTGCCCCTGCATATACTTTGCGTGTTTCCTTGAAAAGGATACGCAACCAGATTGATAGATTAATGTACTATGATAAGTTCACACCTTAATTTGTTGATTCGATCGCCTTGTTGGATCCCTTCTCCAAATGCAAGATAAAGCATTATGAGAGATCTGAAAAACTCCCATTAAAGACCCTTAAAATCTGATTGCCATGGGGTCATAACCTTCTCTAATACCATTGATTCGTATTTTGGGGGCCCCATGATCTAAGTAAATGTGACACTAGATAAAAGAGAGTAACCCGCATGATAAATAAATCCACATGAATTACTTTCTATTAAATTAGAAAAATCATTATGATAGCTACCTTGTGGTGGACAATATGTCATCTTACAAAGTGAGGTTCATTATTTATAGCCTTTTTTTTGTTACATTAGCATGGGTAAATATTATGGGTGGGAAAATACCATGGGAGAGTTTTAGTTACATTACCATAGGTGAATTTCTGTTTAGATCACTTGAAGAAAAAGATCACTGAGAAATAGGTGTTGAAGCTACCTGCCTTCAATCATCGTTTCCAAGTTAGGTTTGATGCCATCGGTACAACCATTGGAGCAGTATTGAGTCAAGAAAACAGGCATGTTGCATATTTCAATGAGAATTTGAATGACTCCAAGAAACGGTACTCCTCTTATGACAAGGAATTTTACGTGATGGTTCAAGTGTTGAAGCATTAGAGGCACTATTTGATGCCCAAGGATTTTGTGTTTTTCTCTAAAAATTATGCATTACAATATATAATCCAGCAGCACAAGTTGAACCATAAACATGCCAAGTGGGTGGAATTCCCACAAAGATTCGTCTTCGTTCTGAAACATGTGAGTGGACAAGAGAACAAGGTAGCCAATGCTTTGAGCAGGAGGAGCTTGATCATGCAGGAGTGTCATGTGTAGATTTTAGCCTTTGATTATTTGAAGGACTTGTACGAGGATGATGTTGATTTTTAAGAGGCCTTTGAAGCATGCAGGAACCCTGTGAGCAGGGATAGCAGCCCATGGAGGGAGTTTATGTTGCGAGATGATTTGTTATTAAAAAACAGTTAGTTATGTATTCTTCATTGTTCAATGAGGAAGAATATAATGTAGGAAAAGCACAATGGATGTTTGGTAGGGAATTTTGGTGTGGACAAGACACTTGGATAGCTAGAACACTTCTATTTTTGGCAAAAGATGAGAGTTGATGTGCAGAAATATGTAGGGAAATGCAGGTTATGCCAACATGCAAAAGGAAAGAGTCAGAATGTTGGACTATGAACCCCTTTTCCCATTCCTAGCAGACCATGGGACTCTGTGAGTATGGACTTTGTTTCAGGTTTACCGAAGACGCAGCAAGGTAAGGATTCTATACATGTAGTTGCGGACAGATTTACGAAGATGGCTCACTTTATCCCGAGTTGCAAGACTAGTGATGCTACACATGTGGCTCATTTGTTTTTCAATGATATTGTTTGATTGCATGGCTTAGAGAGGAGTATGATCTCTGACAGAGACACCAAGTTCCCAGGACATTTTTGGAGGACTTTGTGGAAGAATCTTGGAACAAAATTGAACTTCACCTTAGCATATCTTCCACAATCTGATGGGAAAACTCAAGTTGTGAACAAGAGTCTCAGGAACATATTAATGAACCTTGTGGGAGATCATCCCAAGAAGTGCGATCATGTGTTAATTCAAGCTAAGTTTGCATATAATGATTTGCCAAATAAGACACCGGTAAGAGTCTGTTTCAGATCTTGTATGGAATGCATCTTAGAGGATTTTATGAGCTAAGATATTTGGGAAAACTTGAGTAGAGGAGCATTGATGGGGAGGATTTTGCAGTAGAAATAAGTGACTTACATGAGGAGGTCAAACAGAAGTTATAGGACAACAGCTACAAATACAAACAAAGAGAAAATTTGAGAAGAAGAGAGGTAAAATTTGAGGTAGGAGACATGGTTTTAGCACACCTGAGGAAAGAAAGATTCTTGAGAGGGGAATATAACAAACTCAAGATGAAGAAAATTAGACCCTGCAGAATACTCAAAAAAAAATCTGTGAATTCTTATGAAATAGAACTACCTATGGGCATAGGTATCTCGCCTATCTTCAGTGTGACTAATTTGTACCCCTATGAAGCTGATGATGAAGGTGACACTACAGCAAATGAGAGTAGTGGAGAATTCAGTGAGCAGAGTTTGATGAAGTAGATGCCTATGGCAGAGAAACCAGAAGCTAAAAGGATTTTGGACACCATAGTTGCAAAGCACACCAGGGGAAAAGAGTATCTGGAGATTTTGGTGAAGTGGAAGGACCATCCAATGGTGGATTTTACATGGATGAGTGTTGTAACCCTACAGAAGGAAAGTTGCTCTATAGAGGACCTTATGAGCAGGAGCTCGTGATTTTTCCTTTCCTAGGGAGTCTAATGCGAGAGAATTAGACCAATTTTGTGGTGGAAAATGAAGGGGGCTTGACAATGTGGTGGATTATCCACATGTTGAGCTAGAAAAGTCGATTTTGTCTCTTTTAATGAGATTTTGAATCATGTAAATACAAAATTTGAATAAATTGTAGAGTCTAGGGAATGAAGAGTCATTTTTGTTGTGACTTTTCGACTTCCCTCAAATAGAGAGAAGGGGAAGTGAATCAGTTGCCAAGGATGTGCATGAAAAGAGTATCGATTGAGAGGAAACGAGCTTCTTCTCCTGCCTCAAACCTGTACCAATGAAATAAATAAAAGAAAGTGTAGCATATTCAGTCTATTTCTCTTTGTTATTTCTCTGTGTTGTTATCTTTGCATTCAAATTTTATGTACATTTGATTTCATGCCAGAAACCCTGTGAATGGGGCCTGTAGTGTTAGGTGCTTGTAGACAATCGACACAGTTTTGTTGATTTGAGTGTGCCCATTAAGTCGATGATGGGATGTTGGACATAGAGGGAGGAAGGAGGAGAACATTGTTTGAGTAGGACAACATGGAGAACTTGAGAACTTGAGCGTTGAAACAGATTCTTTGGCTTGAACACTTCCACGACTAGGTTGTTGGGAGCTTAAGCACAAACCTTGGTAGCTGATATGAGGGGGGTTATACCCTGAGCTGGCGTGTTAAGACAGTGAAAGATCATTTTGGTAGAGGATCGAATTGCTTCACATTCCCAAGAAACGAAAACAGAGTTCTAGAGGCGCTACGAAAATATTTCGCAGTGTGCTACGAAAATATTTCATTGCGCCTACAACCAATTTATCTTTGCACTATGTTGTGCCCAGATTGACTTCTGGGCTTTTTGTTGCCATCAATAATTATTGTGCTTCCTACAATTGAATATGTTGTAATGCATTGATAATTATTATTTTAATGGATTCTTAAAATTGAAAATAAAAATATTTTTATAGTCAATATATTTCACCTAGTTTAACAATTATAAGTTTTCACCCTATTGCAAGAATATTTTTTAGTCAATTTTATCCCAAAATCCAATAAATATTTGGCGCCTAAGAATATTTTTAATCCCATGTGTGTGTGTGAAGTAGCTTAGCTCTATCTTGATTTATTAAGGGTCAAGAGAGATTAAATATCATGAGGTACTTTTCTTAATATTTTTCACTTTAACAGAGGTTTGCACCTCAAGAGATTTGATCCCCCTTTAGTCTTGATAGAGATAGATATAAGATTAACATGGATCAATGTTGCTCTTTCTTTATATATATAGTATATATAATATATAATATATATATATATATATATAAATATAAATAATATATATAATATATATATCTCTTTGTTAGTAACCAATTGATTAATAGATCAAATTACTAAGGGTCAAGAAAGATTAAATATCTTGAAGTGTAAAAAAAAATTCGAATATTTCACTTAAAAAAATTTACACCTCAAACGATTTAATCCTTTAAAATTAAAATAAATATATGTTAATTTATTTAAAAACCTATATATATAAATAAAAATCTTGATTAATATATATGAAAGGAAAAAAACCATTATTCATACATAATTTATTAGTAACCCATTGATAAATAGATCAAATAATCCATTTACCAACATGTATAAAACTAGAAGAATGAGCAGATAAAGAAACTATAATAAATTTGGATAATTTAAATTAAAACCACAAAAAGGCACTTCCTGAAATTTCATATTAATGAAATATTTTATAATTCACATCAAACTTTTTAAAGCATTTTCTGAAATTTCAAATATTAATGAAATATTTGTTTTATAATTCACATCAAACTTTCTAAGTATTTTCTGAATTTCAACTTTGAAATGATAGATCTCCTATTTAGTTGAAATTCAGAAAATACTTAGAAAGTTTGATGTGAATTAGAAAACAAATATTATGTTTTTTTTTCTCTGCAAATACTAACTTCTATTAACTGAAACACAAAATATTTTTACATATGAGCGAGGCATTACAACACTCGACAAAACAGAGCTGCCCCATTACAAACATAAGCTGGGGCAAGAAATTACAGAGTCCATGATACGAGAAAGCATACATAAAGAGGAACATACATCGGCAAAAAGAGAATCTGAGTTTGTCCAAAAATACAAAAACCATGCGGCTCAGCTAACGCAGAGTTATCATAATCCCATCTGGGAGCTACAGACCAGTGAGACAAATACATAAAAGAGTCAACCATAATTCTAAGATCTAAACCAAAACAAGAGAGACTGTCCCAGGAGTTGCTACTTCTCTTGTGTCGGGTCATTATTTTTCTTCTCGTCCCGAGCAGTGTCACCATCCTTAAGACCTTCATTGCCACTCAAGTCGCTGTCAGGAATGGTGATGGTTTGTTCCGCGTCACCATGAATGTTATCCTCAGCCGCAGGCACTGTGTCGTCCAGAGGAGGGAGATTTCTGAGAAAAGCCTCCTGTTCATCCTTTTCTTTGACCCAATTTTCCTTGTTGTCGCTGTCCAAGGAATTGTCACTGCCAGGAGAGGGCTTAGGGACGATGCAAGTCAAGGGGGTGACAAGGTTTTCCTCCTCCGAGAGAATGAGGGTGATGTGAGCAGTTACAGGGGTCTGTGCAGGTTACTTTGGAACTTAAAGTGCGTTGTTTGAAAAGCACTATTGGGCCTGGGTTTCCGTCCAGAGCTAGCAGACGGCCCAGCTTCCTGAGCAGGGGAGGGACTGAGCGGTTCCATCACAGTTTCCAGGGCAAAACCCGCTGGAGGATGCAAACGGGTGTCGCGGCGTCCCCAAGAACGTTGCATTTTTCCGGAGTGAACCATTATGCTAGAACAGAGGTAGTTTTTTGCAGGATTATATGCAGTATGACTACCAGAACAAAGACAATTGAGGCCAGAGGTATGCTTAACCAGGCTATCGACTAACAAGACCAAGGTATCGACCAACAGCTCCGAGCTAACGACCAGGACAACCACGAAGATAACCAACATAAACAAAGTGCAGAAATTCAGAACAGGGAAAGGATTACCCTTGAGAGAAATGTCTGTGAGCTTGCGGCGATGCCCCAGAATTACGCCATCATCCTCTGCTTCCGTCAACTTTACAGGATTGCCACACCTCAGAGCACAGAATAGGGTGAGAAAGTCGTGGATCCATCACTCAATATGCAATAGTCGTTGAGCCATTCTCCAACTATTACTAATCTTGGAGGACGGGGATCCTTGAAGAATTCTCGAGACCATTTGGATGAGGATTTGAGAGTCTCCCTCTATGAGGAGCGGGAAGAGATTCTTGTCTTGTGCTATTAGAAGCCCCTACCAAAGACCTTCTAGCTCATCTGAGTTGTTGGTGTCCCATCCATGTGAGCCCAAGAAGGTTATGATGTTGATTCCTTTATGATCTCTGATAATCCCTCCAAATCCAATATTCCCTGGGTTACCCTTTGAGGCCCCATCAAAATTGAGTTTATACATGTCTCTGGGACGAGGTGACCATTTCACCGATGAGGGGGCTTTTTGAGGCCTTTTTCCTTTGATCAACTGGTCTTGCTTTCTATGGAAGTTCCAGTTATTCCATACTGATTGTTCCTGAGGGAGGGTGGGGAGATCCTCTTGGTACCATGTTTTTAGAGATATGGTTTCTTCAATGTTTTGATTTATGATTTTCCATATCTCATCCAGTGTTTTGGATTGGTTTTTGAAAATTCTACCGTTTCTCTCTTTCCATATGGTCCATGTTACAAAACCTGGGATGAGCTTCCAGAGAGAATTCAGGATTTTTCTTTGATAGGGGTGGGGGTCCCAGTTGCATATTGTAGTCGTTATGTCTCCATTCGCCCCTGCCTCTTTCTGACAACGAAAATTTATTTTTTGCCATAGCTTGTATGCCAACGGACAGTAATACCAGAGGTGTTCAATTGTCTCCTCTTCTTTTTTGCAGATGAAGCATATGGAGGGACCATTGAAATTTCTCTTTCTCAAATTGTCCCAAGTGAGAATCCTCTTGTGGCAGAGGAGCCAAAGAAAAGTAGAAACTTTTGGCCAAATGGAAGGGTCCCATATTTTACTCCATAGCGGATCGAGCCTGATTTGATCTTTGATAATTAAATTATAAGCCTCTCTGGCGGAATAGGTACCTCTTTCTTCATATCCCCATCTGAGAATGTCTTTTTCCTCGAAGTACTGTATTTTCCTTTTTATTAATTCTGTGTCCAGAGTTTGTTGGTCTTGCATAGTCCCTTGAGCTATGATCTGAGGTGCCTTGAGCCATTCTCTGTAGTCTTGCTGGGAGGTATTGCTCCAAAAGTTCCCAACCTTGTTTAGGGGATGCAGATCCTGTTCTGGGGGAACATTAGGTTGGAAAAGGTCATTGAGTTTAGGCATCTATTGCCAAGAGTCGTCCCAAAATCTAGCCTGATCACCGCTTTTCACTTCCAAAAAATTGTGCTGCTGAATGAGGTTCCTGTGCAGTTTTGTTGAGTTCCATATAATTGAACCATTACAAGTCTCTGAAATTCTGATGAGTTCCTCCCTTGGACAGTTTCCCACATATTTGGCTGTCCATAATATAGCCCAAGGAGTAGGAGGGCCCGAAAGCCATTTCCACCAGATTCGTGCGCCCATGACTGCATTGATGTGAGTGGGATCTCTTAATCCAATGCCGCCTCCTTTTTTGGAAGGCAAGCGGTTTCCCATTTGACAAGAGCCCATTTGCGTTGAAGTCCACTGCTGCCCCAGAGAAAAGCCCTTTGGATAGATTTGAGTTCTTTGAGAACCCATTTCGGAGCTGCTAGGATGGAAAAAAGGTAAAGGGGCATGGCTTGAAGGACGGCTTTAATCAAGACAAGACGGCTAGCCATATTAAGAGATCTATGGGTCCAAGAGGAGAGTCGCGCTTCCAGTTTGTCTAGGAGGGATCTCCAGGAGGAGTGCTTCAAGCCGGAGGCTATGAGGGGGGCTCCCAGATAAGAGGAGGGGAGTTTGGCAGAGGAGAATCTTAGGATGAAAACAAATATTATGTTAATTTATGAATATAATTTTAATAAGAATAATTATTTTTTTTAATTGTGTTATAGGATAGGTTTAAAAGTTATATATATTAATTTTGTATTAGAAATAAAATAAATTATATTTTTGTTCATAATGGAAAATAAAAAATAAGAAAAAATTTAATTTAAATTATTTTATTTTTAATTATTAGATTTTTTTAATGATATTTTTCAGATGTTATATTTTTAAATTGAGATTTACAATCACTAAGTGGTTGTAATATTTATGGGTAATAATTCGATAGATCTATTTGAAGGTAAGTGGCCGATATATCCATGGGTATGGATTTACCTGTTGGCAAGTAAGTAGCTGGTAGATCTATCTGAAGGTAAGTGGTCACTATATCCTTCGTCAATAGGTAAGTAGCCGCTATATCCACGAATATGGATCTAACCAAGTAAGTGGCTTTTATATCCATGGGTAGGAATTTGCCAGTTGGCTTATCTAGCCAGGCCTAATCCAAAGGGCGTCGAGAAGATTTGACCCCATGACCTCCCAATTGATAAGGTACTTAGCAACTAGAACTCTACCAATTAAATTGTACCTTAGGGCTTTTTTCAAATATTATATATCAACTTTGTATTAAGAATAAAATAAATTACTTATCTCTCCTAATGGAAAGTAAAAATATAAGTAAACTTTTAATTTAAATTACTTTATTTTTAATTGATAAAAAAATTATGTTAAATATTGGGGTTTTAGTAGTGCATTATATTAGATATCATTTTAATTTAAATTACTTTATTTTTAATTGATAAAAAATTATGTTAAGTATTGGGGTTTTCGCAGTGCATTATATTAGATATCATTTTTTGGGATTCAACTGCGTTAAGTAAGTCATTCATCTATGACCATTTCCATGAGAGGTAGTAGTAACTGACTAATTTCTCATGATTTTTGAATAGTCCACTTAGCACTAATTGCAGGGGTGAATGACTTACTTAAAGCAGTTGAATCCCAAAAATTGATATCTAATAAAATTATGTTATTTAATATAGACATTGAAATAATCTATTTATTCAAATATTGAAAGATTAAGAATTAAAGATTTTATTTAATTATGTATAATCAAATATTTAATGTAAATATTTGAACATCACTAGAATTCATGTCTTACTAGCATTGTTTATTTTTGTCAATATAAGAATTTGCCTCACACTTACAATAATTTTATTTTCTTTGGTATATTCTTCATGTTTCTACCAACATCTAAATTACTTTCCAAATATTTTGAGAATGCCCAAGAGCTCTCTTTCCTATTACTTCATCCTAAGTACAAGGTCAAGGAGACACATTCTTTGTAACATTAACGTTTGGAATATCATTTTTTAAATTGGATGGGATTTTAAAGAAAATTAGATAGAAGATATCATAATCTTTATTATCTTCAAATCCATGCATTAGGGATTATGCTCTAATAACACACTCTTTCATGCATTTAGCATGGTTTGAGAGATAAGATGAAAAAATAATATCCTCCATAAAAGTAACATATTTAGGCCGATCGGCCTTCCTTTGAAAGGGACTTTTGTCGTCCTTTTGATTCTCACGCTGACACCTGGTGGACTGGGAAATTTGCTTAATATTTGTTCAAGCTTGATTCTAGAATTGACACCTGGCATGAGCGGGCATTCAGCGGGCATTCATGGTCTCCTTCAATTACTTGTCATGGTCTCAACCGATAATCTTTGCAGCTGGCGTGTTCTATTGCCCGGGTCTCACAAAACCTTAACAGAACATTGTTATGCCAACGTCGAATGTGCACATTCTCCAAGGAAATGATTATTCCATTTACAGGCCGGAAAGATGCCCCAAATACAGTATTCTGAGAAATATTACGACGATACCTATGAGTACAGGTCTGATACGTTTCCTGTTTGAAGGTCTTTTAATGATTATTTTTTGAAGTTCTATGTTTAGGGTTTCAATTTAGGGGTTTGAATGCCAAATTCGTTACACAAAAATATCTGTTTCAAGGCTTTGTTTTAGGGTTTGAAGGCCGAACTCTTATAAAATGTTCCTATTAGTTTTAGTAAGGAAGTGCTTTGAGACCTGGTCCTTGTTTCTATGTGCAGGCATGTTGTACTTCCACCTAACGTTGCCCGACTTCTTCCCAAGAATCGCCTGTTGAACAAGGTAAGCCATGGGTTTTCTTATTGGAAGTTGCGAGGTCGATCCTAATGTCCTTTTCCGTTTCATGATCGGGTCCTGAGACGCGGATTTAAGGAAATGACAAGAAATTTTTCTCCCGATGTTGTTGATCAGTAGGGCCTTTAGCGTTCAGGGTTTAGGGTTTCGCCCGATTTCAAGGTGTATTATTTAGGTATTTCCTGAATCAATTTTTGGAGCAATAAATGATCCATCTTTTCATATTCCTGATTTATTCGAATGAGCTTCTACTTTATTTCTTTCTTTTTTAAAGGCTTCGCACTCAAATCTTTTTCCAGTATAAACATACCAACATGACTAAGTCCTTTACCAATGCTTTCCTCCCTTCTCTGATGCCTTCCAATCATCTATCTATGTTTCATATCAATACCATCCTAATGGTTGATGTTTGATCTGACATTATAGATGAAATTCTATAAATGTTACATTAAAAAACTTTCTTAGTTTGAATTATACCATGGAAACATCTCATATTTGATAAGAGATCCATGGCTGAAAAACTTGTCGAGGATCCTTTTGCTGTTTGCAAATCCATCAAAGCAAGTTTCTCTGGTGATTTTTGCCTGGGGCCTCCTGAGATCGGTTCGGTTACCCAAATGGAGAAGATAGAAGAGGTAATGTTACAATTTCGAATGATAGCTTCATCTGTTTTGTTTTTGCTACATAACTTTTTATGAGAGTTTCGTCAGCTATGTTGTTTATACTTGAATATTGGGCATTACAGTGATCTCATCTGTCTAAAGTCCCCACAGTCACTTGGGATATCTGTGTTGACATTACTGTTTGCTTCCTCCTGCCCTGCAAGGGATAAAGCTCGGATCTTGTCACGAAATGGTCTGGATGTATTTAGTGATTTAGGCTTTCTTTAAAAAATCCAAGGCCAATCATTTTGTGCCAAACTTTTCTTGAAGTTTTCACTGATATGGGTTTGAAGGATTTAGATCTCATCGAGTTAACCAAAATCTGCTTTTCATGGATCCTTGAAAGTTTTGAAGTTAGTAAGGTTCTGAACTTTTTTTATAGGAAGCGAGTTCTCCCAGAGGGGATGGAGAAACACAAGTTGAAGTAACTGTCAGATGATTTTGGCATCCAGGAAAAAAAGAAAAGAACAAAGAAATAGGTCTCTCTCTCCATAGATGTTTAGAAAGAATTCTCCATAATGACAGATCTGGCAATGTACTTGGAAAATGGTTTCAGGAGCATAACCAGACTAGCTACCTAGCCTAGTTGATCCTTGGACTAGTTTATGTGACCACCATTGTTTTTTTATTCACATAAAATGGCAGGTTGGTTGAGAATTTTAGAATAAAACTGTGGAAAGGATTTGTAATCAGTCTCACTTTTAGGGTGGGCATTCTACTCATCATAAGAGATTAGGGCATAATAGCTGATAATTGGTGGAGTGTCAACTAGGATTGATTACAAATCTTTTACATAGTTTTATTCCAAAATTCTCAACCAATATGAACAACTGTGAAAATTTACACTCTTATGTAAAAGATAATTGTGAAAACAAACCAGAGTCACGACTCACACCAGCCAACCTATATCCAAAATTGTTTTTGAAAGATTTGGAAACTATTCATTTTTGCCCCTGTTGCCTGTATGGGTTAGGATTTATTTTTACAGTTCAATATTTTTTCATGTAAATTTCCATTATGTCAAGATCGATTATTCCATTTAAGGTCTTACGGATCCTCAGGGCTTTAGTAATCTATAAAGCCTCAGCCTGCCTTAATTTCTTTTTTTTCCTCCTTCAACACTATGCTGTCTGAACAGACAGCGATATTCATGTGTTTTCTGATACAGAGATAAGTTGTTATTGTTTGTTGTGTTCTTGGTCACATATTTTTCTTTGGATACTGATGTTACAGTGTTTCCCACGCAGTTTCAGAGTACAATGGATTCAAATAAGGCTGAAATTTTGGGATCGCAAAAGAAGCAACACCATGGTCAAGAACACCAACAGAACCATGTAAAAGGTACCATCATTTATTTTTTCTTCAGATTGTTTAGTGGCAGTCCAAATCTCTACACAAGCTATTTCTGGAGTGGGTCCTATGCTTGAACTATTCAAAACGAATAGTATAGTTTTATCTTCCCAACGATCCGTATCTCAATAAGAGTTGAGTTGGACTTTGTTTTGGATGTATATGAATTCCTACCAAGTTGACATTATATTTAGGACATTTTTTCTCATCTCGCTCTCAGTGGGGTCAGATTTTGTAAGATGGATAGTTACATGGATGGCTGACATACAATCCCTTAAAAGAGAATGAAAAGTGGTTTTGTTTTAAAACATTATTGAGAATTTCAAATCATATATGAATTTAGTTATCAAAAGATTAGAAAAAGTTGAAAAATAATTATTTTAATTTTTTTAAATGTAATTATCATCTTTTAAGAATCTTAGATGGTCACATTAGTGATCATCATGTTATATCATGTTATAGGGATGAAAGGAGGTAAATTAAAAAAGGGCCAACTTCATTTAACAGACCATGTCAAAAAGCAACTAGATGCAGACCCAGAACATTGCTCCCTGGCATCTTCTTTATACTATGGAGGACCTGATGAACATTATGATTTTCTGCCAAGAACAAAAGTTGATCAAGCTTAGGTGAATTTTCATTCCAAATCTGGGTCTTTCTATCATTTAAATTTGATCAAGATGAGGTGCATCTTCATTCCAATTTCAGATGAAGTGAATTTTCATTCCAATTCTGGGTCTTTCCATCATTTATGATGCTATTTTAGTATAGCTTTGCAAGGAAAAACTAAACTGGAAGTGAAACAATATCTAAGTTTATGTGAATTGTAGTTGGTTTTTTTTCCGTATTTACTGGATATCAGAATCTACAATCAACATAAAGATATAAAAAATAACTAAATTTACTAAACTAAATTTCATTTTAGTGATAAACTTTACATGCTAATTATATTTTTCCTTGCAACAGCAACAAAAAAATTAAAATGGAAGTGAAGCAACTACAGGAGGCTATGGATCCATTCAATCTTGAATATGCAACCAGTGGCAATTGGTGGAAGCGTAAAGTGACAATACCTAAGTCATTTATGGTTTTGAAAATTTATTTTTAGGTCACATGAGTTAAGAAAGAATTTAACAGAATTCACAGGATTTTATAAGATGTAGCTTGGATGATAATGGTATGTGATTAAACGATTTTGTTATTTGTTATGTAATAATATTCTTTTCTAATAAGGTTTTATTTGCATGTTTCTTGGACTTGCAATTGATCTGGAGGTTGTATTTGCTTTTGTTACAGGTTCCTTATATTATTAAGATCTTGGATTCAATAATTTCCACTATGTAAGCTTCATTTTGTTCGTTGACCTCAACCAGTTACGAGAATATATTTACATTCCACTTGTGGAACTCTCAGTTATTTTGGGGAAATAATTGAACAAAAAGATGAAAATAAGCCGAAGAAAAATAATATTATATTATTTTTCACGTTTTGCAGAGTCCAGAATGTTCGAAATCTTTAGGCACACTTCCCAGCGGATGAGTAAATTAGGCTGAGAGTGATAGTGTTTCGTGTGTGAAATTAGGTAGGTGAATGATTATACTCTGCAGATATAATATTTCTAACAACTACTCTAGGTTGTGTAAGAGGTGCAAATAGTATTATTGTGCACACTATCTTTTGAATAATCTAAAAACTTTACCAAAAATGATTTATAGCTTCCCATCACAATAATATAAACGTACTGATAATATATAAATAGTCTGGATATCTCACTCATACCCATCTGAATACAAGATATTCTATATTTTTTTTATGCAGGGTTTTTGGGATGTGAGGCTGTCAGATAATGATATCCATAAGGTACAGATTTCATCTAATCTTCAAACTTAGCAGGGTCCAGTGTCGTACTGATTGAGTATTTTGTGTTATGTTTGGAAACTTTAGCAAGTATAGGGTTAAAGAACACATAGCACTCAAAGGAAGTTGAGCATATCTTGGTATTCAAATCGACAATGAGATAGGCAATAGATAAATAGCAAATCATACCCCAAGCTTTCAGGAGCATAATCAGTAGCTTCAGCACCAAAGGACAAGTGAAAACAAAGTCAACCAAATCCCATATTTGTAGGCACTTCTCAGCAGTTAGAAGATAAGAACATTGAACACTTGGTAGTTGAATTTTTCTTCAAGAGATGTTGGTTCAAGCCTAAAGGATGTGAAGACAATCTGAAGCATCTTGATGGTATCATTCTCATTTGCAGGGGATAATATCCCACTCAAGATGTATTCAATATAAGCAAATTTCGACATCAAAATATGGATCAGTTTACTGGAGTCTTTGTAAGGTCACTAGAAGTTTGCAATGATGTTACAAGGAACATGCTCCAAGAAGAAATTAAATTCCTAGTGGATGGTACAGCTGAAGACAACAAGGAACATTCTCTAATGAAACTAAGCTTCCACACTCCAAACTCCAATACCATATTTGTTGATGACATTTCTATCCTTACACCTGGGATTATTGCTAAAAGGAGGAGAGGTAATTCTGTTATTTGTATCTTGCCTCAACCATTTAATGAATTTACTAGGGTTTTTGCAATGTGTGGTAATGTGGAGATTCAACTAAATAAAAATGTAACAGTAGCACATCAAGAAGGATTACAGCCGAAAAATTCCCTTCAGAAAAAAAGGTAATAAAGAATATTATCAAATATCATCTACAGCTGGAATTTAGTCCCCCAATGCATCGTATTATGTTGCACATGAGATATACATTTCTCGATTCAGTTCAGGAATCTCGAGGAAGATGTCAGGAAGGAAAAGTGAGTGGATTGATGCTCCCGTGAACCATGCTAGAGACTAGCCAATTGCTCTTTGTTCCATGGAAAACAAGGTTTAGGAGCATGTGAGAGGACTGTTAGAACATCATATTAAAAGAAGCTTTCCTTCCATGCTACTCCACACAATGGATCAGTGCCAAAGAACCAGAGCAGGGGAAGCAATGGTTAAATGACAATCCTTATCTGATAAAGTTTGAAATGAAAAATTCCTTCAATTAAGTAGGACCTGGAACATGCAAAGGAAGCAATTTTTAGGCATGGAGTACGTGGCCTAGTGAATGATCCATACAATGAGTTAGATCACCAACATCCTTCTAAACAAGTGTAAATTAAGCATGTCAGAGAGATGCTTACAAAGGTGAGGTGCCTTGCCTAATACCATGATTACCATGTCTGGTTTGTTGCTCACCAAAAACAGTTACAATATTGGCATGGTGATGCTCCCAATCTCCACGATATTAATGGCAATTCACATTTTATCAATATGCATACCAAAGGAATTATAGTTCATGGAACTCGGGATCCTGTGGCTGGCTCGTTTGACGTAGTGCATATGCTTGGAAGGGAAGTCCTAACAGGGTGGATGAATAATAATAAGCCAACATAATTACCTTTCATATCAAAGGGCTTGAATTCAAATAGCCACATTTAATCTGACCAACATCAATTGAAGGCTCAAATTCGAGGTATATATTTTGAAATTGAAAGCATTTTCAATTTTCCAAAAGAAGTTATCCAGCATATTCAGTTATTGAAAAATATTGTGATCTTGAGGCTATGGTATTACGTGGGAAAGTGGAGATAACTGAGTCAGACTTTGAACTTTTCTTTCTACATGTTTCTTGCATGCTTTGAGCAGAAAGGCCATATAGGGAGCTTCCAAACACTTCAACATGAAACCTTAGTTACTTGTAGTCCTCAAATTTTGACTATTGTTGTGTCTCTTCAATGGCAAGATCCTGTAAATATATTGCTTGCACATCATAGGAAAACTACCTCAGTTTCAATTGATGGCACAATGAAGCCTTGGAACCCAACAACAAGCACAAGAAGTGTACTTTGGAACCCTGTTCTGACATATTCTGGGCATAGATATGAAAGGAGCCTTGTGGGGCTTTCTGTTGCTATTGGTTCAGAGTCAAATGAGGTATTTGTCTATCATAAATCTTTTCCAATATCAGTGGCATCGTACAAGTTTAACCATGTAGACCCAGTTAATGGTAAAGAGGTATATGTTGTCGATGGATAGTTGGCTTCCTCTGTATGCTGGAAAGGGCAGATCCAAACCTGGGTTGCATCATCAATGTTAACATTTGGAGGCCTCTATTACCCTTGATGTGCACAATGGATTGGATGTAAGGTGAAAGGAAGACTTCTTGCAACTCATGCGATTTCCAAGACATATGCATATTGTTGCATAAAGAATAGGCCCAACATTACAGAGTATCAGGACTTAGTACCATTTTTGTCAAATGACCCAACCTTCCTTGGACAATGATAGATTGGGGTTCTCCAAAATAATATGTTTCTACATATATGTGTGCTATCAAGGGAGGAGTACAAGCCATTTCTGGATGGCACTCAATTAACAACCATTGGATTAGTTGTGCAACCATATCTATGTGAAGACGGGCCAGCTATTCTTCAGGCTGTTACTTTGGATGCAGCCCCAGTGAAGTTTAGGCATGGAGATCCCTACAACCACAATACCAAAGAAATGAATTCCATGGATACAAACACGTCTGGTTGCATCATAATTCAATTGGGAATACGAGATTTTAGTCTTTTTTGGGGTTTTACGATACTGAATTTGTGTGAGTGATGCCATGCAAAATCATTGCAATCCTCTAGCTCCTGCATCAACATCATAAATGGAAATCTATCCCAATAAATCCATACAAAAGTCGCATCTTCATTTATTAGGCTCCTTGACATTATACCTGTTTCAAGGGTGAACAACAACTGCCAACATCTTATACAATGGTATTACATAGAAGTTCTATGTTGAGGGAGTGAACCATGACTATGAATTTAATTTGAAGTCAGAAATAGTGCCTTGGAGGATCCAGATGACCATTTTTCCCTTGCTTAGTCTGGAATCAGTTAATGTTCAAAATATTGTTTGTGGTAGTAAGCATGCTAGTAGAGACATGAGAAAATGAGAGATCTTCGGCTGGAAATGGGTTTTAATTCTGTAATATGATGGGATTTCCCTCTGCAATATTAGCTACTAAATTTTACTTGTATGGAAAGATTACTACTTTCTTTGTTCAATATTTTATTTTAATTTTATTCATTCCAGTCTATTATATTATATTTTATTACAATTTTGTTCATTTCAGTCTATGATATTTTATTCAATTCTATCACATTG
>APFE031728666.1:144485-155710 GCA_000404065.3 Pinus taeda | reverse complement strand
TGTTAAATTGGCAACTAGGGCCAAGCTCCATGTGGGTCAGCTTATTTATGTCAGCTGATATTTTTTATTGGATCCCTCTCGTCGAGAGGTGTAGGATTGATCCAAAGATCATCCGATTCCGATAAGTATTTATGGAGATATGAATTTATTTTGTTTATGTAATTATTATCAAGCCGACCAGCAACTTGAGTAGGCTCAGAAGCCCAATAGACGTGTCTACTCATCATCTACGTTTTAGTATAAATTGGTGAGGATTTGAAGTCATTTGAACACACATTCTTGGTGTGATCTCCTCCTCTCCACGTCTTGGGTTTTTGGTGTAGGAGAGAGACACCAAGGGTTAAACGCTGGCCTACAAGTGAAGCCCTAAACAAGAAGTCTAAGAGGAGGAAGCCCTACACGCAGTAAGGAAGGAGCCTAAAGCTTGAAGTCTAAACGCAGTCCTAGATGATGCCCTAGCAAGGAAGACGCGTCATGTAGCCCTAAGCTCTACGCTATCAAGGAAGACTTCCCTCATCTATACGCTATCCCAAGGTGACCCTAACCGCAGTAAAGAGGCTCCCTAACTCGTTGTTTTAAGGATGCCCTAACCAGCAAAGAGGGACAGAACAATGTGGTGTTTTAGGGCTGTTTCTAGGGTATGTTTGAGGGCCCAATTGCTGTGAGGGGAGGCCGAGACAACTCCCTAAAGGCCAGAAGCAAGGAGAGGCCGGTTCAGCCTGTGTAGAGGTGTCTTGGCTGCTAGGAAGGACAGCATATGATGTTGTAGGTGGGCCGCAGGTCCTAACTCTCTTTGGAGGGCAGCGTGGAGCTGTTTAGGGGCTATCTATACCCAGGACAGCAGCCAAGGGTGCCAGCACCTCTTCAAGAGTAGGCCGCAGTCAAGGAGGGTTGTTTTAGTGGCTGATCAAGAGTTATTACAGCAGGGAAATATGCCCTAACCAGTGACAGACATTACAGCAGTAACTCAGACTTGGAGCAGCAGTTGTGATGTGTGTTGGATCCATTCTTTGAGTCAGTTTGAATCAGATTTTTAGGCAGTTTGTGGGAGCCAAATTGGTGGCTTGGCGTAGCAGCATGGTACAAGGGACAGTCATGGTGCAACAATAATGTTATTAATGATGGTAGCTGTACTGGAAATATCAGTGATGCAGTAGTACAGCAGTGATACATTGGTGGCATACCTGTAGCAGTAATGAACAACACAATGCATGGACAGCATGATCATACATGATGGGCTACACAATGATATGTGGGTAGCGTGATTTATGAGATCATGAGACAGCATGATGGTGCAACACCATCAGGGGCAGCAAATGGACGAGATGCAGAACGATGATAGGTGAAGGAGTCACCTTGAGAATCAGTTGAAGCAGAATGTCTTCAACTGATCTCATCATGATACGAAATGATCTATGCTAGATCTAGATAAGTCAAAGTATTGACTTATGTTGTAAATTTACTCTCTCTCTCTTTCTCTGCTGAACTTTGAAGATAAAAGAAGATTTGATCAAAGGGTTTCCCCACACATTGTGGGGTTTGTCCCTGGCTCGCGCCATATCTTGTGTCCTCTTGTCTTGGCTTGTCTTCTGCGTTTTGTATTTATGTTCTATCTGCAGTTTATCGTAATGTTGATGTGATTGCTAACTGTGAAAATTTAAATAAATTGCTCTAGCATAGAACATACCTAAATTTAACACTACTTCATATACCTCCATTTTCCGGAATGGTCTAAAATTGCAAAGCTGAGTTGCAAAAATGGACATCACTGTTGAATTCGTGGTGCAAAATCGTCTCAAATGACTATAAACTTGGCCCCTTTCAACACCGTCAAAATCTAGACCCTTGGGAATCTTGAAGATTCCTTCAAAGATTCGTTCCTGGAGATGGGCGAAAAATCTGCAGCTTAGATAAAAATTTTGAGCACACCACTGCACTACTTGCGAAATTCTAGGAAAAATGACTATGAAGTCGACATCATTCCGCCTCTGTAAAAAATCAGCCTCCAAGAGAATCTAAAGATTCCTCAAACATCAAAGAATATTCCTACAAGATTTTGTCTCAAAAAATGTACCCCGCTTGGGCTGGGTTCCCCTCTGCACCTGTCTCCACTCCACGTCCTCAACCTTCGATCCCTCCTAGGCAAATGATCGAACTAGGTTAAAAATGTTGAGTGGGCGAAGTTACCAACACAAGCTCGTTAGGCTATTGGTACCCACACCGAGTTGGTCGAGGGTTTATCTGAGGAAAATCCCTGTGGTTGCCATATTGGATAAGCGACAATTTTTTTTTTTTTTTGGTCGTTGGTGTATTGTTTTAAGTTGGGTGTTGTGTTATACTTAATTGTTTTAAGCTTTGTTATGGGGTCACCGTGTGGGGTTAGGACGGCCTCCAACCCGCACGGGTTCACCACCGACCCCGCGTATTATGCAGTGGTTGAATGTGGTTGAGCGGGGTTCGGGTCACCTGCGGCCTCGACCCATATATATATTAAAATATATTAACACAATTTTTAGGGTTAGCGGGGGTGGTGGCGCACCACCCCAAATATTATTTATTTTTTAATTTATTTTTTTTACATATTTTAAACCAACCCTTCAAATTTCGTCGACCGATTTTTAAGGGGTCTCTGGAAAAATTAAAGAGGCGACAAATTCGTTCGTTCCAACGGCTATATTCCATGTTCCTATAAATGCCAAATTGTTGCCTCATTAGTGACTACCACTGGGCCTAGTTTGACCAAAACTTTGGCTGGCCATAACTTTCACCCATGAACTCAGTTTGAGGTGTCATTCGCACTGTTGGAAAGCTTGCGTCAAGATATTCAATCTAATCCTGTTTCCACTTCAATCCAGTGACTTTAATTTTTGTTTTCCAAAGCCACTTCTTAATCCTAAGTGTTTTTGGAGCCACCTGGATCATTCCTCCCCACTAAGGAGCTTTTGGTCCTCCAAAACCATGAACATAATCTGCATCTGTTGTGTTACATTGTCTACACAACAAGTTTCCTAATAGGCCACACTTCCTTCTCCTTCGCCCTTGTTCTTCGAAGCCATAAGTGATGAACCAAAACCTGCATCCTCTACCAACTTGTAGCACAATCTTTACAAACTACATGTTCAATTACATGACTGATCATGACCCAAGAATCCCCGTACTTTTCAAGAGTTTATAAGACACTATTTGGTCAAGTTTACATCATAATAGAAACCAATACCCCATTTATCAACAAAAAGGCCAAAAACATCATCGTTGCGTTAATAAGCGATGGAAAACACATCATCACTTTTACCATTATTTTGCAACACATGATTTATATAATACGGCCATGACAAGCTAACGTGTCTAGTAAAACCATCTCTCACTCATCAAAGTGAATGGGTCATCTCCTTGTGGCAGATTCACTTGTTGAAAATCTTCACCAATTGGTTCTTGCATGCGCGCTTTGTCCTTGAGACACTACTTTGGATGGATCCTTCAACATGTAGCTCTTTGATTTCCACCTCTGTTGCAATGATTGCAAAAAGTCTTCTTCCTCTAGACTTGCTTAACCTTCTTCCTTCCCTAATGTGGAGAAGGTCTTTCACGTCTCATCCTCGTTCTTACTGCCATTCTCTTATAGCACTGGGAAACCACGTGGTTATGCAAGCCACAAAAACTACATGTTTTTCTACGCAATGCTTTATGCTCATCATTAACAATATGCTTGTAATCAAAATGAACTTTAGAGTACTAAGACTTTTTATACCTCTCTCGGTTGTCTTTGGTGCAATCCCGACGATGAGATCTCGCCTTAGCTCTTCCTCTACAATGTGCATTGTCATGGGAGGATTGTGATGTGTTCTCATCATCCTCTTTCCTTGATGGTTTCGACAATGCCTTGGAAGCTTCTACTACCTTAGAGCATTCTCCTTCAGTGTATGCCATCTTGGTAAGGAGTCTCAGGTTGGTTCTTGAAATGGGTACCTCAATGCTTCCAACAAAAATAGTGTCATGTGAAAATGAAACTGAAGAATGATCAACACTATTTACCTTAGTTTTCGGCTCTGAATCAGGTGATGATGGCTTCACTAAGCCTTCGTTGTGCTTAAATTTTTCCTAGGCTTCTTCTGTGGCTCGTAACCGATACTGCAATCTCTGTTTCTCCTCATTTTCTTCTAATATAAGTGTCCTCAATTCAACATTCTCTTCTTGAAGGATCTAATTGATCTCCTCATATGAATGATGAGAAGATGATGAAGAAGATGAATAATCACTAGAAGATGGAGATGGAGCATCGTCCTCTGCTCTTTACTTCTCTTTTTCCTCTCTTTCCATTTTCTACTCATAATTTTTATACATCAAATCTACCATGTTGGCCATCTTGTATAAGGCCTCGTAGAAATCTTTGTCATCCTCAATTTTCTTTCTAGTTGCATGTTCAATCATTCACACTCGCAATTCACATCAACAAGAAGACCACTCTGATACCAAACTTGATCCGAATCTCTCAGCTACCGAAATTAACCAAGATCTTTTACTTCTATGATGTTAGCATAATTCCATGTGAAAGAGTATGAAAAAACCACATGTGCATACTTTAAAGAAGAGGAAACATAATGATGACCATCAAATCAAAGGACACATACACATTGATAACGAAGTTCACCCAGTGTGGGTTACGTCTTTGGGCCCGGTGTCAAGAAGTGGCAGGCCGCTTAATTAAATGTTGCAAGATGATGATGAGTACATGGTTCATTCTTTGTCATTATAAAGATAAATTCCCTCAACTAGAGTGGCATGTCTCTCCACGAGACGTTCTCCGATAAGAACTCCCACTCATACGGGCCCTCCTTCAACATGACAAGATAATAAATTCTCACATGACGTGGCATACAAGCATCCTTCAACATAATGGTAATAAGGATCTCAACAACAAAATCATCATCTTAGCAAATCAAAAGAAAGACATGGCATCACTCCTTTATATGCCTCCATTTTCCGGAATAGTCTGAAAATGCAAAGCTCAACTGCGGAAATAGAAATCATCGTTGAATTCGTGGTGCGAAATCATGTCAAATGACTATAAACTTGGCCTCTTTTCGACACCGTCAAAATCTGGACCCTCGAGAATCTCAAAGATTCCTTCTTGGAGATGGGCGAAAAAATTCGTTCCTCGGATGAAAATTCTGATCACACTACTATGCCCCTTGCGAAATTATGAGAAAAATGACTACAAAGGTAGCATCATTCTGCCTCCGTAAAAAATTAGCCTCCAAGGGAATCTAAAGATTCATCAAGCATCAAAGAATATTCCTACAAGATTTTGTCTCGGAAAACATGCCCTGCCTAGGTTGGGTTCCCCGCTACACCTATTTTTGTTGCTCGTTCTTGCCCTTCGATCTCTCCTGGGTGAATGATTGAACCGGGTTAAATAATTTTGAGTGGGTGGAGTTACCAACACAAGGCCATTGAGCTATTGGTACCCGCACCCAGTTGGTCAGGGGTCCGCTTGGGGTCAAATCCCCGTGGTTTCCATTTTGTATACGCAGCAGTTTCTTTTGGCTTTTTGTCATTGGTGTATAATCTTAAGTCGGGTGGTGTGTTATGGTTAAATGTTTGGAGCTTTGATATGGGGCCACTGGGTGAGGTGGGTCGGCCACTTGCCAACACAAGTTCAAGCCCCGTCGGCCCCGCGTATTTTGCAGTGGTTGAATGTGGGTGGGCGGGGTTTGGGTCACCCGCGCCCTCGACACATATATATATTAATATATATGAACATAGTTTTGGGGGTTGGTGGGGGTGGCGGCCCTCCGCCCCATATATTATTTTTTTTATTTTTTTTTTTGTACATATTTTAAACTAACCCTTCAAATTTCGTCGACCGATTTTGAAGGGTAATCAAACAAATTGAAGAGAAAAATTCACTCATTTCGGCAGCCGAAATCCATCCGCTGATAAATTCCAAATTGTTGCCTCGTTAGTGGCTGCCACTAGGATTAGTTTGACCAAAACATGACTGGCCATAACTTTCACCCATGAACTCAATTTGAGGTCTTGTTCACAATGTTGGAAATTTTGCATCGAGATCTTCAATCTGACCCTGGTTCCACTTCAATCTAGTGACTTTGATTTTTGAGCTTTTCCAAAGCCACTTCTGAATCCTAAGCATTTTTGGAGCCACCTGGATCATTCCTCCCCACTGAGGAGCTTTTTGTCCTCCAAAAACATGACGATAATCTGCATCTGTTGTGTTACAATGTCTACACAACAAGTGTCCTCATAGACCACATTTCCTTCTCTTCACCCTTGTTCTTTGGAGCCATAAGTGATGAACCGACACCTGCATCTTCTACCAGTATGTAGTACAATCTTTGCAAACTACATGTTCAATTACATGATCAATCATGATCCAAGGATCCCCATACTTGTCAAGAGTTTATAAGACACATTATTTGGTCAAGTTTACATCATAATAGAAACCAGTGCTTCAACTATCAACAAAAAGGCCAAAAACATCATTGTTGCTTTAATAAGCGATGGAAGACACTTCATCACTTTTACAATTATGTTGCAACACATGATTTACAAAATGTGGCCATGACAAGCTACCATATCTAGTAAAACCATTTCTCACTCATCAAAGTGAATGGATAATCTCCCTATGCCGGATTCGCTTGTTAAATCTTCACCAACTGGTTCTTGCATGGGTGCTTTGTCCTTGAGACATTGCTCTAGATGGAGCCTCCAACACGTGGCTCTTTGATGTCCACCTTTGTTGTAATGATTGCAAAAAGTCTTCTTCCTCCATACCTGCTTAACTTTCTTCCTTCCCCGATGTGGAGAAGGTCCTTCACATCTTGTCCCCTTTCTTGCTGCCATTCTCTTCTATCACTCGCAAAACACGTGGTTATGCAAGCCACAAAATCTACATGATTTTCTATGCCATGCTTTATATACGATTGTATGCCATATATTATGAATAGTAAAAAGGTTGAAAATATGATTGTATGTCATATATTATGAATAGAAAGTGGTGATAGAATCAATATAGCTTTGCTCTTTGTACATTAAATAAATTTCTTACCTAATCAAGAAGGAAAAATAAGGTCGCATTATTTTGAAGCACATAGTCCTTTTTTTAAGAATGCACTCACTCATATCAATAGTGGGAGTAGTTTTCACGGGCAAGGAGAACTAGCCTGAGTGGTTCGGGAAGATAATACACACCCACATTTTCAATGAGTTGTGGAAAGGGGTTTGTATAGGAGAAAGAGATAATGCACCTGAAAATCGTACTTAAGATAAGGAGCTTGCCATTTCGGAAAACAAGAACAGCAAGGCCTACGCCTTGATTATAGCATCAGTAAATGAAAAGGTGAGTCGCCATATTTCTCCATTTTAAGATTCCTTTGAATATTTAAAGAAGTTGAAGGAATTGTATGACTCACACTCTGAACTTGAAGTTTTTCAAATGATGCTTAATTTGTTCAGTCTTGAATTGAAAAATGATGACCCTCTTTCCATAGCATCGGAAGTAAGATCCATTATGCATGATATAAAATCCACTAGTGTTGAGATAGATATTTCTCTCATAGCTTATGTCAAGGCATTATATCCCACCTATTCATATTATCTTGAGTCATTGCAAGCAAGTTGAAACCTTAAGGAGATTACCTTTAACTCCCTTGAAAAGAAGAGTGTTGAGAGAGAGAAGGATTTTGGGAAGAAGACCACTCCTCAGTATTCTGAAGAAGTTGTGTGTCTTGCACATAAAGAGAAGAATCATGCACAAGATCCTCCTAGAGGAAGAGGTGGCTGAAGAGGAAGAGGGAGGAGTAATTTTAGAGGTAGGGGGAACACAGTTCCAAGGAGAAAAGTTTGATCTTAATTGCATATGATGCAATTGATATGGACATGATGCTTCCACTTGTAAGTTTCCTTGGGACTTAATTGAGCAGGAAATAAATGAAGGGAAAGGTAAAACAACTGACAAAGGGAAAGGTAAAGCACTTGAGTCCACTCATTATGTTGTGGCACACTGAAATATTGGAGTAAATGAAGACTTATTCAATGCTTCACTTTCTTCATGGAAACATGACTGGTTTCTTGATTCAGCAGAAACATGCCACATGAATTTCAGGAGAGTTCTCTTTGAAGAATTCACTGAGAATGTTGATGTAGTAGTATAATTTGCAAACAGGTCCAACCTCAAGCCATTAGGGCTTGGCACCATCAGGCTCAAACTTCCTAGTCTTCCAAACTTTCTTCTACATGACGTTATGTACCTCTTGGAGCTGAGGAGAAACTTGTTGTCTTTGGTCCACATCCACCAGCAAGGACACTCCATTCATATATTTGATGGCAAGATCAAGGTATGAAAAGAATCAGATCACTCACTTGTCATGAGGGGGATAGAAGAATAAATACTTCTGACAGCATAAGGAACCTCTGCTCGTGCACAAAACTTCTCATACAATTCTCACTGTGATGAAGGTACATTTCCATCAGGGCTTTTATGGCATGATATATTTGGACACTTGAACTCTGAAAACCTTCGTTTGTTGAAGAAAAATAATGTTATTGATTTTCCTACAATTTCTATGAAACTTAAGCAATGTGATGCTTGTATTCTAGGAAATCACAACAAACAATCTTTTCATGGTTCTCATTCCAAAGCACATAGAAAAATTGAACCCATTCATTATGATTTATGTGGCCCAATGATTGTTCCTTCTGAAAATGGTACTAAATATATGATGATATTTATTGATGATTATACCAGAATGTGTTGGGTTTATTTATTGAAGAAAAAATCTGAAGCTTTTTAAACATTCAAGAACTTTCATGCATGGGTTTAAAATGATGCACAATCTCATATTGGCTCTATTTGCACTGGTAATGGAAAAGAATACACTTCAAATGAATTTGAAAACTATCTTCGTCAGCATGGGATCAAACATCAAACAACTGTGCCTTATAATCCCCAACAGAACTAAGTAGTTGAAAGAATGAACAATAAAATCTTAAATATGGTATGTTCCATGATGTTTTTAAAGAATGTTAAACTGATGTTTTGGGTTGCTGCAGTTCTATGTGTTGTGTATATAAAGAATAGGTGTCCATCTAATGTTATAAAAAACAAGACTCCCTATGAAATGTGGTATGGCCACATTTCCTTCATTGAGGCATCTTAGGGTTTTTGGTTCCACATGTTAAGCATTGATACCTAAGGAACAGAGAAACAAACTCAGTGCAAGGAGTACCAAGTGTATCTTCTTGGGGTACTCAAATACCTCCAAAGCGTACCATATCTATGATGAAGTTAATAAGAAGTTTATAATATATATATGTGATATTTCTTGAATCTTCCAAGACTGACAATGTTGTTGAGCGACAACTTGATCACTTGGATAGATTTAGACATGCAAAGTCTTTTCAAGAATTTGATAATGAGATTCCACATCTTGAAGGGGGGATTCCTATATTGGATCAATTTTGGAATCTTCTTCTGAAGCACTCTCTCCCCCACATGAAGCTCTAGCCACTTATGACACTTTGAGTGAAGTGATTGACAGAATTGGGAGACTAAATCTTGATCCAACCCCATCTCAGTCAACTGAGTAGCCTGGGCCATCTTAGAAAGGTCCTCCAAAATGGCTGACAAAGACACTTGAAGGTGTTCATCCTCATGACGTTGGAAATACATGAACAAAAGGCTCAACCAGACATAATGGAGGTGATGTAGATGATTCTGATTCACCTGTTGATATAGATGTTTCTTATGATTGTGAATTGAAATTGTCTATAGATTTTGAACCAACTTCCTTCAAAGAAGTCACTTCTCATGATGAATGGAAAGAAACGATGTAGAAAGAATATGATGCCTTGATAAAAAATGGCACCTAGAAGCTGGTTGATCCCCCATTCAGAACCCAATCAATAGGTTTCAAGTGGGTCTTCAAGAACAAGAATAAAGCAGATGGCTCACTTGACAAGCACAAAGCTAGGCTTGTGGCAAAAAAATTTGCACAGAAGTAAGGGGTCAACTATGAGGAGACTTTTGCTCCCACATTAAAATGGGCTACCATCTGAACACTATTTGCCTTGGCAGCACATAATGGTTGGAAAGTCCATCAAATGGATGTAAAAACTACTTTCCTGAATGGAGATCTGAAAGATAATGTTTTTATGTCCCAACTAGAAGGATTTGTTGTGAAGGGCCATGAACATAAAATATGCAAGCTTGTAAAATACTTGTATGGCCTCAAGCAAGCTCCCCGAGCCTGGTATGAGAAGTTAACTGAGTATATTCTGAAACTAAACTTCAAACCTTATGATCTTGATGATGCAAATTTGTTTGTCAAGAAAGTTGGAAAAACAGTTGTATATCTTGTGGTGTATGTAGATGATATTTTGACGACATGGAACAATGATAGCTACATTGCATCCATAAAGAAGGAATTGAGAAAAGATTTTGAAATGACATACTTGGGTTATGTTCACTACTATCTTGGTATTGAAGTAACTCGACATCCAAATTTTATATTCCTCTCTCAAAATAAGTACATTGGAGATCTATTGAATAGGTTTGGCATGGATGAGTGCAATCCTTTGACTAATCCAATGGAATAGAACTTAAAGCTCACATCCACTAAAGAAAAATAATTTGAGGATGCAACGAAGTATAGAGAACTCGTAGGGAGTCTCGACTACCTGACTACTACGAGACCAAAAATTTCATTTTTTGTTGGAATCCTCTCCAGGTTTATGCAAAATCCTTGTGAGGATCACTGGTTTGCTGCAAAAAGAGTTCTAAAGTACTTGAAGGGAACTCAAGACTTTGGACTGAAGTATACAAAGGTGGTCAACTTTAGCTTGATTAGATACTCTAATTTAGACTTCTATGGAGATAAAGAAACTAGGGTATCTACTTCAGGTTATGTTATGAATCTTGTTGACAAGTGTGCAACAAGAAATGCTTGTTGAGAATGCAACAAGATGATGGAGCTTAGTGGAAAGGAGTCGCCTTCACTAAGTGGTCCCACAAGCAAGTTTTGGCGCAAAGTCTATTTTTAGACTATGTCTATTTTTAGACATATGGATCATGGTCTATCAGTTGCAGGATGTTGTTTATGGATGATTGGTCATGTTGGGAAAAATAGATGGACTTCTATTTTTTGGATCACAGCGGTGTGATCAGAGTCTATTTTTAGACTGTCAGGTAAAAATAGAAACAGTCAAAT